>JAPYZO010000537.1:0-25167 GCA_030522905.1 Torymus flavipes | reverse complement strand
TGAATATCCACTAATTCACGGTGGAGCATTTTTAACTATTTGAATTAGTGAATATTCACTATTAATTAGTGGATTTTCACTAATTCAACTTTAGAGAGCACCTTGAAATTTTATATATGCGTAGTAGGCTTATTCTTCTCCCAGTCGATCTGAGGCACGATAATTAAAGTTTCATGAAGGGGACGCCTAGAGATCCTCGTTATCCTCTTGGCTATTGACTTGCAGGGTATCACCGTTGAGTTGCGTCGTTGTAGCTTCCCCAACGATGGATCTTCTTGGTTTCGGCTGTCGGCGTGGGTATATCTCGGACTTGGGGACGGTTCTGTCTGGTTCTTTGGGCGGTTCCAAAAGTTCCGTGGGAAATGACTTCTCTTCGAGGATCGTTGGCTTGGACGGCTGACTGACTTCGACTTCTTTGATGGTGCTCGATTCTTTCATTAGATCGGACAGATCTAATATTGAAAGCGAATTTGCTCGGTTGGAGGAGCGACTTGATGGCTTGCAAATTGCCTACTCTTCGTTGTGTATGGATTATATGTGACTGATATATCTGGAGCAATGTACAGTTTCATAATTTGAAATAACCTTCAAAGTTATTACTTACAAATTTAAGCATTTTAAACATAAGATAATGTAATATTTTGATTTTATGGAAAATCGCGGGGGTCAATTTGACATTTGAATCGCGCGGTAAATTGTCTCGTTCGATATATTCATAATCGCATCTCTCGCTGCACACGTCGATTGTTCGCCAGAACGGTTTCCGTCTGCTACACGCGGGTGTATGCGCATTAGTTAAAAAATATACATAAAATATTTACGCAATGTTGTTATTTATGTACGTATAAAGAACAATTTTGATTGACCAATATTGCATTATCGAGAGAAAAGAGGGATAAGCGACTGCGCGAGGACTATTATTTGTAAGTTATTTCGTAAAAGATTTGTTGCTCTTAGCATAAAAAAAAACTAACGCCGTGATCTTGTGAACGTCAAAGTTGAGTGGTTTATTGTATTATCTTGCATTGTCGTCTATTTTTAAACACTGGTTGTATTATGATTCACGCAGAAATATCTTTGTACTTTGTTAAAAATATATATTTTATAAACATTATGACACATAGTAGTTTTCCTTGTAATATGGTTATGTTTATCACAGAACGTTTAGCAGGTTCGTTGATTTCATCATTGGCATTGACACTGACTTTATGACGCGTATATTGAGTGAATGATATAATAAAACAATAATAATAATGCTCCTATTAACAGCTAATCTTTTTATATTACTTCATTTATGAGAAAAAACGATTTCCATCCTAAAGCTTACTCACAATGTCTTTTGATTGAATTAGTAGAACTGATTTTACCTGCGAAGCCTCAGGTACAATCCTCTTAGGGCTGGTATCTAGTAATTTAATTGTTTTTATCTAGTGTGCAAAGTGTCAAATTTAATCAGAGCAGAAGGTATAAGCTACTATGGACAATGTTGTCTTCTAGACAATGAGATGCTTAAACAACTTTTATGCACCACATGATAATCACTAAGATAAATTCATACCATTAATTTGAATAAATTTCTTTGGTAATAATTCTTTTATTTTTAGATGACGCAGAACTATCTCCTATGATAAAATGGCAAGAAAAGAGCGAGGCTTATTTCGCATGATTTTCAGAGACTTCTTAAAATCAGTGACACCCCATATACCAAAACGTACATGTGTTGGGGAAGATTATATGGGTACAAAGTATTATGAGATTACAGAGCTAAAAGTATCAATTCACAAAAAGCCTAATCGTTATTTCGTACCAAAAGAGAAGGATGATTTTGAACAAGAATTGCCAGCAGAGTGGGAAGCTTGGCTGAGACATCGTAGAAAAGTACCACCAACTACTGATGAGGTAATGCAATTGTCATTGTTATACACTATGATTACTGTCAAATGTCTATTACTGTCTTTAAATCTATAATTACCTAATTTCTTTAAAAGGTAAATGAAAACTATGAGATGATACTAACGAAAAGAGAAAATGCAGCTCAACTTGAAGCTGAACATGCTAAGATTAAAGAGATTGACATTGTGACTCCAAATGAAAAACCACTGGGTCAGCATGCATCAATGAATTTCCCAGTTTATGAAGAATATAAAGAATTTGGGCGTAATTACAAACCAAAATGGCAAAAGAAGTAGTTATTCATTATCATCTTAAATTAAAATATTGTAAATAGATTTTGGTCTGTTATCTTCAATGTAGATATAAAATTTATAATTTAATTATGAATAAATTTCAGTTATAATTTTATACTATACAGAATTATGATTAATTAACACTTAAAGTTTATTATAAATTATTTATTTTTTACCAAATATTATACATGTGCAATATGTGTTTGAAATGATAGGTTTTATGTTTACTTTTTCAGTCACAAAACCTTTGATCATCTTAAGCTAGCAACTATTGCAAAGAATTATATATTACTTGGTTGCTTGCTTTGTACCATCAACATGATAAAGTTCATATTCATACCTATTTTTTATCCCATATACAAAAATAAATCAAAAAAATGATATTAATAAGAAACAGATGTACTCTAACTTCATTTTCCAGTTATACTTATATGAATCATTAACTTGGTGCATAATCTATCAGAGGTTGCGCTATCTACAACAGTAATCATGTAAGCAACTTTTTTAGTTTTCTTTTTTAATATATCTAAACAGAGCAATTTGATTTATCAAAGATTGATGCTTTACATGCAAAAGTGTATACATTATTATCACTAAAGAATCTATGTTCGATTTGCAAATCGATTTAATGAGATAGAAAAACTTTATTTTCCATAGGAAACAGTGCTTGAACCTATCATGCAGCATGGAATAGCTGCAAATTCAGTTAAAAAATGTTCAAACACCTTTCACGACCAAATTTTGTCAATTTATGAAAATGTCACTTTATAAAAACTTTAATTTTGAAAAATTTATAAAATCAAAAACATTTCATTTATTTGATACCATGATATGACTATTAGTCAGAGGTAGACAAGTAATTTTTTTTTATACTAAATCCAGATTTAGCATTCCCGAAAAATTAGATTTGTAACCATGTTGCATGTTTTGTTGAGGTAGATGAGATTGCAATATAATCTCTTGTATGGAATTCATCATTTGTACAAGAATATTTATATAAGTTCTCTTCCTTTAATTTTATTTGTTAAGATATTTTCTCTTAATATTGTAGTATTTCTGATTTTTTTTTTTTATGGCAGCAACTTCACAACTTTACGCATTATTTATTATTTATATATTCAGCTCTGCTGTTTGACTTGACAAGGGTGTTTTGAAGAGAATTTATGATTTTTATTTACAGTAACACTAAAAATGCACTTTTATATAAATGTAGATTAACACTTTAATATCCAATTTTTATATTAGATGTATGTACTTAATTTGTTTGCTTAAAATTCAATCACAATAGATTAAAAAAATATGAATGCACAATCGAAATTGTAATTTTCTTTTACAATAACTCAATTTTTTTTTTAAATTCTCATATATACACATTAAAAAAAATTCTTAGCTTGAGCATTAGAATTATCACATATGATATTACACTAAATGGAAAGATAGATTTCTATAAATTTAAGTAAAATATTTTTTATATCTAATTACTATCGTAAATACAATCCTAATGAATTTCTTGTAAGATGATTTTTAGTTATTTCTTAAGAATTCTAATTTGGAAGAGCACAGACTCAAGTATTTTTTTCTTATTGAATTCGCGAAAATAGAGTCCTAAAAATGCATTATATAATGCAGGAACCAAATGGCTTTTAATACATTTCAGCCATCAATAAGACTGTTAAGGCAGACCAACCAGTAAATGGATGACTGCCTTTACCCTCACCTAGGCTGTCCCCATAATTCTCCCAAATATAACCAGATTTTTTGTATTGATTGAACACATTTTTAATAAGTTGTTCTCTTAATTTTGCATATGTAGCTGCAGCTTGTTCTTGATATGGACCATCAACTTTTGCATAATGATGTAATGCAGCTGCAGTCAAATAATTCAAATTCACCCATATGGCTCCTCTCCAATAAGGTGGATCATGTTCAGTATTGTGTTTCATGTATAATGGTGATTTTTTAGCTAAGGATCTTAAGCCATACTCACTCCACAAAAGATCAGGTTTCTCAAGATCATCTAACACTTTTTTAAGTTGATAAGAGTTAGGATCTATTATATGTAAAATAAATGGAAAGAGAGAAACATAGCCAAATGAAGAATCAACAAATTTGTTTGTTGGTTTATCTTGGACTATTCTCATCATATCTTGAGGTTCTTGTCTTGGAACTGGAGGAGGTCTTTGTAATTTCACTCTGTCTGAATGAAGACCATAATCAGCATAGCTATTACTTTTAGGTGACCAATGCAATTTGTTTAATAAGTCATTTTCTGCTAAGTACAAATATGTATTCTTATATTTACTAGATGGCCTGTGTAAAATATCAGCTATATCAGCCATCACTTTAGAAGCTAAAGCCATCCAACAACGTAAATCAATATGTCTCTCATCTTTATTTGGATGAGATGCTCTGGGATAATCATCCAGTCCAGATGTTAAAGTTTTTGGATTAAGTTCTCTGGTAGTATGTTCATCTCTACCTCTCCATCTATATGTGCCAGAAATCTCTCCTAGTTGTGTTGTATTAAACCAATCGTACCATGCTTGTAATCTAGGATATAATCTATCTAATAAATGCAAGTGCTTTGACAAAAGTTCACCACGCTTGTGTTGCAGTATATACTGGAAAGTTATAAAGAATGTAGGTGGATTTGCATTGGTGTTGACTTGAGTAACAAATTCATCTGGAACTTTGGCTAGTGCTTCATCACCAAGAATCATTTCCCTGGGAATCCAGCCTTCACTATTCATTAGATCAAACCAGTGGCTAATGATTTCCATTTCTATATCTATATCCCAAGATGCAAGAAGGAGACCATGAAAACCTTCATCCCACAAGAAACCTCTTGGAAAGAAACTTCTACTTGGTACAGCGGTATACAGAGGAGCTTTCCAATATGGTACAGGCTGTCCTGTATGTTCACTTTGAACTTGTGCTGACCCATAAAAGTATCCTATTGATCCAATCATGTTTGAAAAAGCTGCTTTAGCAAAGTTTATTTCTTCTTCGTCATACTTTTTTTCTTTAAGTTTAAAAGTTTTTTCAAATTTATCATCAAATAGTTCTTCATAACTTTTTAAAGCACTGTCATAAGCAGCTCCAGTTAGTTTTTCATGATGACTTAATATACTGTTGCGCTCAAATCTTACTTCTAGTTCTAAAGGCAATTCGGCTGTTATTTGGGTCACCATTAAATTGGGTTCTACCATTTGATTCTGAATATTCAAGAGGTCACCAGGCAAAATAATCTTTTTCTTGCCCTTATAAGACACAAGTTCTAAACTCTGGAAAACAGTTTGTGTTAAGAAACTTAAATTTGGAGTTTTGGTTATCAAATAAGAATAATCCGTTGCTTTTCCTCTTAATAAATCAAAGTTCAGATTAAAATATCCTACTGCTTTAGTTTCACCTTCAATTCCAATTAATGCATCTTTTGCTTTATCGATTATGGGGTTAAGTTTACCATCAGTCTTATCTTCAACAGCTGCATAGTACAATAATGATATTTTCTTATTTCTCATTGTTGGATTTATAGTAGAAATATTGATCCTAGCCGTCCAGTCACCTCCATTAAGACCATAAGTATTTTTTACAAATGAAGTTTTGATAAGAACATCATTATCAACAATTTCTTGAATACCAAAGTGTTTTCCATCATGCTTCATCCAGCTGTACCTTTCTAGTCTATCATCTTGTGTACACCAGTGCCTCAGTCCTCTACCATCTCCTTGGAGCATTGTAGGAAAATACCACATCATTCCTGTCACCAGTGAATATGGTTCCCTTGTTTTCATGCCAAAATAAACACCAGGTCTATAAGAACCCCAGTAGTAGTCATTCTTATCCAGACGACTCAGACTGACCAGTTTCTCATTACTAAAAGTGGTGTTGACACGAGTTACATTGTAACCCTTATAAAAGAGGTAGCCAAAGATCCCAGCAAGAAGAATAGGCAAGATTGTCTTGGCAAAGAAACCTTCAACATCCATGGAATCAGATCTGGAGTCCTCTTTTTTTTCCTTTTTTATCTTAGATTTAACTTGTTTGTCGTTTGATTTTGATTTACTCATAACTGAAACATAATTTAAAGTTATGACCTTGGTAAAAAAAAAATCACTTTCTCAATGAATTTTAAAAGTTTTATAAACTTAATTATCGACAAAACCACGACAGCTTGCTACTAATGAAAAATGCATAAACTCAATGCTGCGCGCCCATGCGCCGCCCACTCCGTCATACGCAAAATAGAAGTACCTATATAAATATACCTGCTCCGTTGTCACATCAATACGGGAAACCTCAAGAAATCTACGATTCACCGCTACGATAATTTATCTGCAAAATCAATCATTTTCGTAAATGAATAAGTACTTATTTATTGTATTATTATTTACGATTTAAAATTTATTAATCGTTTCAAGTAAAGAAGATCGATGGATTATCTACAGAAAAGAACAAAAATAAACTTACTTACGAGGTTAGTGTTCTGACTGTTCGGAATCAACGGCGTCGGCGCACGAGCCACGACAGATTCGATGATTGCAGGTTGCGCAGAGCGCTTGTGACTTTTATACTTACCTACTTGCAGCCACGGTGGCACCAAGTACAGACCACCAATGATAATACATTTAACTTACTTACAAATCAATATTGCCATAACTAAAATGGGTTAATGAGTTACATCTCTTATTTATCTAAGTATATACCTAATCTTACTTAGGATATTTTTTTTCTGTAGAGTAATACTTTCTAGAAAATATCTTTTAAAGGTTTTGGAATTGTAAATCTGGATTATTTTAAACACAAGGTTAATATTCATTGAAAAACGATTTATTAATAATTAAATATTACTATACATGTGTAGACATAGATTTGAATACAATTACATTTTTTTCTTCCAACGAAAATCATTAATATTTGTCACAAATGACATAATTTTCTCTTTATACAATCATACCTAATTATTTTTACTGTCAACACAACATTTTTAGTCAGACTATGCTTTTCTTGCACTTCACAAAAATAAGAAAAAAATACATTTTTCAGCCAGAGTATACACAAATAGTAAGGTGCCTATGTATATGTGTATATGTATGTGTGCATCTTGCAAATATCTTAAACTAAATAAAGATAAACACTTGCTTAGTGTTATTAAAAAAATGACTTGCTTCACCACTTTAATGTACAGGGAACTTAATTACGGAATTCACGTCCTGGGATGGTTAAAAAAAAAAACGATTTTCCTTGTGTGTTTCGATAATCGTACTATCGATTTATACCAAGGTGCATTTGTGTCAGTGTATTTTTGCATATACTTTATTTGTGAATTTTTCAAAATTCAAAATAATCAGAAGATATCAACCCAACTGAGTCGAATTTCCATAAAATACGGTTCCTTGAGATTTGTTTTCTTCCATAGGAGAAAAATGCCGTCTGCTTTACTTGTCGTGCGCGAAAATGGCGAAAATCAACCTGAGTAATCGTTGCTGTTGTATAGATCTTGGTCGTAGAGCTCACCCTTTACTAGTCGACCACCAAAGTAACGACCATTCAGCGAATCTCTCGCCCTTTCAGCCTCTGTAAATTAAAAATTATAAGACAATATAACCTACATATTTTTTCCGTCTAACATTATAAAATTCTAAAATAGACATAGAAAAGTAACGTACCAGACATCTGTGAGAATTCCACAAAGATCTTAACGATAATTTCAGGGTCATCGTCATCTTCTGACTGTCTTTCGTTGTAAATGATAACTCGCTCAACAACCCCAAATTTCGAGCATTCGTCCTGAATTTCCTCTTGGAGGGTCTGATCAACGTCCTCTGGTGCGACCATATTGCGCAGGATGACGACGCGCGACTCGACCTTGCGCATGAGCTTTTGCATGACAAGGTGACGAGCGCTCTGTCCCTTTATCGACATGTTTTCCTGCTGCTGAAGTGTTTGTGGCTCCGCCTCCTCGAGCAACTTCTTCTGCAGCTCCTCCTGCTGCTTCTGATGGGCGGCCTGCTCCTGTGCTCGTCGCAGAGCATCGGGACCCGCTGCCGCCGCCGCTCCCGCTGAGTTCGCTACTGTCATTTGCTGAAAAAGTAACAATTGTGTTTTAGAACACAGATGACTGAACATGTGTAAATTTGATTGAAAAATACTTACTACTGGCGCCCCAACGACTGTCGGCGTGACAACTGTTGGTGGTGGAATGACGACAGGTTGTCCGGGAATGGGCTGTATAATCGCTGGTGGTCGGTTCAGAGTCTGCGGTATGGCTATACCTGGTGGTGGGATAATCGGCGCGACGCTCGATATGGTTGGTGATGTAAGTATCGTCGGAGGTGCCAGAGTCGGTCGTACGATTCCCGGCATTGTCGTGTTCAATATCGGCTGTGCTGTGGCACCAAGTTTACTCAGGCCTAGGGCAACGGCATTACTCGCCACGGCGTCCATAGCTTGGATCTTTGCGGTGGCCGCGGCAGCTGCAACCGCCGCCGCTGTGGGCATCATGCTGGTACCGCTGGGCGGACCCATGAGGGCGTTAGGCGGAGTGATAGCGCGGCCGACGCGCAAGTACTGACCGCCTAAGTCGAACAGATTCATTGAGGCGATGGCCTCAAGAGCTGACTGCATAGACTCATATTCTATGAAGCCGTAGCCTTTGTGACGATGGGGTGAGCTGCCCTGAGCGAGCTTGCAGTAGGTTATAGGTCCAAACGCCTCGAATACGGACTTGATGTCGTCTTCGGTAAGGTCCTGATGGATGGATGCTATGTAGATGCGGTTATAATGCTTGCTCTCCTCCGTGATCTCGTCAATTACTGACTGCGCCTGAGGCATGTTAGAGGGACGGCCCACCACCTACAGTAGCAAGTACACGGTTGTAATATTGTTTATTTGTTTGTCTTTTGTTTGTGAATAATGTATGATTTCAATAATGAGAAGAAAAATATATATTTTTCCATTTGATGACTTAAATACTAATGATGAAGTAATAAAGGAAATTGATGAAATTGTTTTAAGAATCCTTAAAATTTTTGAAGTAGTAACTGAAAAACGTTCCAGTTATTAAAATATATGAATTTATTAAGGATACAAATATTGGAAGGATTCTTTTTCATTTGACACGTTCGACATTTCAAGTTAAAGAAAATAATTATTTTCGTAATTTTAATCTATAACTTAACAGAAAAGTAGAATGTGTCAAATTGGAGAGGGAGGAATAATGAGGAAAAGAGAGAGAGAGGATAGAATAATGCAAAAGGAAAACCAATCAAAATTACATCGGACCTCCAGGGAGTTGTTAGGATTGCGCAGGGACAGGAAATTCGTTATGTAGTTACGTCCGGCTACCTTGATATTTCGGCCACCGATCATCACACCGTTCATCTGCTCGAGGGCGAGTTGTGCCGCCTCCGGTATCTCGTACTCAACAAACGCAAAGCCCTTATGCTTCTGCGTCACGGGATCCCAAGACATGTTGATTGACTTGATCGGGCCAAACGGCAGGAACGCCTGTCTGATCGTATCCTCCTTTAGTTCGAAGCTGATGCTGCCTACGTAGACCCTGTTTCCGGAGTAAGTTTAGCACGTTAACATGGTCACGTTTGGGAATTCGAGAAGGATCGTAGGACATATGTATTGGATCTATGGTCGTATAATGTCGCTCGCGTGTTTTCAAGCAGTCTATAAGTGTTTTGTTTTGATTCTGTGGTTTTTTAACAAGTTAATTAGTAAGCAGTAATATAGAATCAGAACAAAGGCATAGCAAATCCATAAATGTTTGTAATAGTATAAAGATATGTGATTAAGATGAAACTTTACAGTCTGTTTTACAGTTTTTGAAGCATGCAAATTAGTGATTATCTGTAGAGTTTCCAATAAAAGTAGAATTACTACAGTTCCCATAGAAACAGCTATACAGAAACTAAAGGTACAAGGCACGAGTTTTGCCAAATCCAGGATTAAGAACTTAAAGAAACCGCATTATATTTAGTGTTGCAGTATCTTAAAGTTTGTCTAAGGAAATTATATTATAAAATAGATACAATTAGAGAAATTAATTTTTTAACAAGATGCAGAAATTAAAATAATATAAAGCAATAAGTTTTAAGATAGATTATACAATGCAATTTCCCTAGGAAAACTTTCAGTACATACTTCTTATGCATCGCAAGGTTAGTACTACTATTCTAGACTTAGGCTTATCAATTATTTGTTGGTTCTAAAAAAATTTCTATTATTCCATAAAAAATTAAATTGAAAAATAATGAAAAATTGTTATACTTGAATTAAAAATAAAATAGTCAAAAATTGTCCTTTATATTATTTTAAAACCAACAAAAAAGGTTTATTCAATATTCATTATGATTCTTTATTATATAAGAGCACGTTATTTAATGGATATATTGAGGATGACAATGGAGTCGAGTTGGACCACGTAGAAGGATGCTTGTCTCTTGGGAGCTAGACACATGGAGCATTTTTTATGGCTAAGAGCAAACAAACCTGCACATGAGGGCCAGAGCCTGTTGTCTCTGCACCTGATTCCGCTGACTAGCCATTTGCTGCAACACAAAGGACCATTGGCCTTCTATTGATATCCCACCCCTTTCTATTTTTTCTTATAGTAATTTTTCTTTACTTTTTTTACATACTTTCATTTTTAATTATTGTAATAAGCTCTTTTACCATCAGGGTTTCCTTGCTCAACATTCAAAAATGTTAAAAGTTCAGTAATTATTAGTGATAATATTTAAATAATAAAAAGTGTAATGTGTTGAGCTTGGAAGATTGATAATTATTCCTGAAATTTTTACAACCAGGCATTTTGTATCCTTTATTATTACACAGTGGTTCAGCTCTGCTACCGCCAACTATATAAAGTTGCAATAAATTTCAACTGTTTCAAAATATTAATAAATTTATGGTATAATGCTCAAGGAATATGACAAGTACCAATTGTTTTATCTTACTTTAAATCTTACTTTAAATTTTGAAAATTTCTCGACTTGATTGACACTAACCTGCACATTAGCAATAAAACTTGTTGCCGCAGGACCAACTTATTCTTCTGCAGGGAGAAAAAATTATTGTGTCAGATTTTAAATTTTTTACAAGTTTGAACCAATTCTTTTAAATGTTTGTATGTTAGAAATGATATATTTTAACAACACATTATTAGCAGAAATGATGAAATATTTCTACATATTATTTTTTTAATTGGATCATGAATTTAATAATATTTACTCAACACTGAGAAATGTTAACTCATGGTGTTGGACTATATAAACAATTTTAAAGGTTCTGGTAAAGAGCTGATAACATATAATTAGCAGTACTTAAGGTAATCCTAATTTTTATTAAAAATATATTTAAATAAATAAAAAGAAATATTTTATTATGTAAAAAATTGTTAAATTAAAAAAAAAAAAAAAATTCAGATCTAGAAAAAAGGATTACCTTAAAAATGAGATGAAATTAATATTAAAATACAACAAACATTACATCAACTTATTTGTTACTGAAACCTTTATTTACTAATAGAGGTATTATAAGGCTTATATTATAAGGTATTATACCCTTTATTTACTAATAGAGGTAATTATAAGTTAAAATATAATAAATATTTATTACATATTTAAGTACGGCTTAATTGTACTTTTAATAACCGAGTTGTATAAAATGTAATAATTTAATGAATATTCTTAAAGATTTTGGGAATAGTAAAAAATAAGTTGACATGTTTTTGTGCTCTTCTCTAAATATTAATGAAGATACTAAAGTTAGCATTATTGCAATAATATATTAATAAGTTCAATGATGGCTATTATTTATTCATTTACAATTAAACTAAAAATATTTACCAATAAATAATATAAAAAAATTTAATATTAAATTGTTTATGAAAATTACAGATGAGCACAAAAATAGAAAAATTAAAACAAAAAAAATACAAGTTTTTTTACATACCTGCTGCTGATGAGCCAGTGTTTGCTTCATTAGTACCATTTTGATACTTTGTTCCATAGCATACTTTTTAGCCCGGTTCACAGTATCCTGTTGGTCTGATGAGATCTTTGGTAGGGCAGCACCCAGAATTCCAGGAAGGGTGAGGTATTTTGCTGCAGGCCCTGATGAAAAAAAAAAAAAAAAAAAAAATGATTTAAAAAAATATTCGTTTTTAAAATACATAATTAATTCATTATTATTAAGCAAAATCAGATCTTATCAGCGAAATGTTCATTCAAAAAAGGAATCAACTTTCAACACAACTTAATTGAAAGGACTCTACTTTTTTTTATTATGTCACAGTTTAATTCTACATCATGTTAAAATGGCCAACATCAAGGTAATTAATTCTACTTTAATATTCAACAGTACCTAATCATTTACAATATACATAATTTATTGTTCACAATATTATTATCTTTAATTTCATTATTTTATGAAAAATCATAAACCAACATCCAGAATATTAGTAATATAATATTAGAAATGTAGATAAGTAAAAATGTTACATACCTGCAACCACTTGCCCTGTTTGATTGAGATCGTAAATTGGGCCTGGCAAGAATTCTGATGCATTTCCTGCAAAAATAACCAATTAGTCTACTTTGAAAATATTAATGTTGTTTATACTTCAACCATCACTTTATGATATTATTATGTTTTCCTTATTAAGAATATATTATTTGCAATAGTTGAAGTATACTTGATGCTTTTTTTTTTGCAATTGAAAAAGCACCAAAAAAGGATTGAATCGGGGATTATATTTTCATGGGACAAGAATTCACATGTTTAGAGCTGCATAATTGACGAAAAATTATTTTATGCTTATGTTGCTAAATTTAAAAAAAAAAAAAAAATATATATTATTTGGATGATTTTTTTAATGTTAGGAAATGAAGGGGAATCAGACACTGGGAACTGAAAAGTAACGATGTCACTCAGTGGTTCCATGATGAAGCACTCCATGAAACTGAAAGTTCAAAGAAATTAAAACAGTCAAGATACGAATAATTTTCCTAAATTTCAATGTGATAACACTGATTACACGAGTCTCATAAGTGTATGTCAATGATAAAAGATTAATTTTAAACTGTATGTGATATACCACTTTAATAGGGCTGAATAAAATAAAATTAATCGATTAATTAACAAAATTTTAAAATTCATTGATATTTGCATCCAAGATAAGTAAAAATTAAGTTTTTGAATTTAGTTATCAATACATATAATGATAAAAATAATCTAAATTATTAATTATGAATAAGTCCAGTGATTCAATAAAAAAAAAAAAAAAAAAAAAATCTTAACAGTATTAAACATTTTTATATATTAAAAAATTCATTTTCTGATGAATCCTGTTGTTGTTTGGTTCATAGAGGTTCAGTATAGGTATATAAAATAAAAATTCATGATATATATCATGTTTAATCTGAGTCAAGTAAGGAATGGTGTGTGAGTATGTATGTGTGTGCATGTATATCATGTAACACTGAACCTGCCATAATTGATAAATTCATTTATAAAATGTAGTAACAAATCGATTAATTTGAAAATTAATTTGAGACTTGTTTCACATTTCTCTTTTTAATCTTTACTTTTTGCTCTAAACCATCTTCGATAAAATTCTGGTTCTCACATTTGAGATAATAGTTTAGCTATACACCGGACGCAACACTATAATCATACGACCGAAAGCAAGAGAGAAATATTCTTAAATCTCTACCAATTTGGCTGGACTAGTCTTTCTGAAACAGAAATAAAAAACGTAACGCATTGATAAGGTGCTTTTCTCTCAAAATGTTACTTAAAAAAAAAAAAAGTCGTTATTTATAAAAAAAAAAAAAAAAAATACGACTTTATGTATAGGAGAAAAAGTTACATCTTCATTATATATAATTATATTATACATTATGTATAATGTTGTATAATTATACAATGAATTATGTGAAATTTATTTGTATAATTATAAAATCATTTATATTCATAAACAAATATATTTTAATTGATGTATTTGAATATGAAAAATGTCTATTTTGTAAAATCATACAAATAATGTAACACATAATTGTGTATATAATTATATTTATATATAACTACATAGGATTTTTCTCCAAAAACTTTTTTTTCAAACACGTGAGCCTCTATTTTTGTTTGATCGATTATTTGGCTAACCGTGTTCAGGGTCGAGCAATGAAGGTTGCGCGCACAAACTATCCGAGAGACTTGTGAGGCGACGCAGAAATCTGTAAGCACAAAGCAAAGGAGAACACTCTCAATGCAATTTCTATGCGTCAATTTTTTAATCTTTGCCTTTTCCAACCTAACCACACAGCTAATTCCTATAATTTGAAATTTTACAAAATGTTTGAGCAATGGCGATTCAATATCACTCAGCACTGGAGTCTTCTTGTCAAAATTACTTACCTGACACTATTAAAATTTATCATGTTAGAATAAATTTATAATAAAAGAGCTTCTTATCTAAATGTATGTATCGCCAGTGCCTCATCTAAATACAAGTCTCAGTCCTCTAATAAAATCAATAACTAAAATGAAAGTAAAAATAAATCTCAAATATAAAAAATTAAAAAATTACAATTAATCAGTGAAAATTCTAATTTTCATATTAAATTAATAAGAAAAATAAAATAAGCAGTAATCAAATTACTATAAAGTTAATCTTTGTATCATTAATTAATAAAATAATAAAATAAAAATTTAACATTATGCAATTATTTGAAAATGAAATAATAAAAGTGAGTAAAGCTTATCAGAGAGAGACTCATAATTAGTAAGATCACAATAAATAGCTAGCCTAAAATGCTGACCTATCTAAAGTTCGTGAATGTTTTGTACTCGACATATTTAGTTGCCGTGAGTCAGTGGGAGTTTGCATAAAACTCAGATTCGTTCTCTTTCTTTGGTGCGCGCTCATGATCAGCTGAGTCGAAGGCCACAGATTCTGTACTGTCTCCCCGCTGTAACATCTCAGAACAGAAGGACAACCATACATTAGTTTTTGACTTTCTGACAAGGGCCCGTTGCGCGCGCGCCTGATATAATACACCCTACCCTAACGCGAATTTTGCTAAGAGTCTCGAAAATAAATGTTTTTTCCGAAAGTTTACAATGGAAACCATGAGAGGCCAGTGGCCCAAGAGCGATAATCTAACGAAAAATCAAACTTTTTTCTGTTTATCCTGTTTTTCTTCTTTCATCGCAATTTCAATTAGGGTTGATATTTTTGCGATATTAGTCAGATTCTTTTGGAGCACACGGTCCTCAAACGTTTTCTCTTTAACAATGAGGTACCGGAATGTCAGGTGGTTTTAGCAATATACCTTCTGCACGGAGCTTCTTCGACGACGGCTCCGCATTTATTTGTTGCGAGTCTTGATGTGGTGGCTGTTGCTGCTGCATCATTGGTGCCTGCTATAAAAACAATTTCAAATAAAAATATTGAAAAACAGAAAGTAAAATAACGGTAAACTAAAAACTGATAAAATATCACTGTTCTCAAATTACGAACATTCGATACTCTATGGTTTAGACTTGCACGACACTCCCCGTCCGACATAATTCATAAACAAGTCTACGCCACCTCCGCGCATTTAATTTAATTATTCCCATGTGCGTGTATGTACAAACAATTTGCGCCAATCGGCGCTCCGCACAACTTTCACCGGTATAAGTGTAGGTACACCGGCAAGAGTCAATACTCTGCGGGGGAAACCATAATATCCCGTTAATGCTTTACTTGATGATAACACGCCGATGTAAGCGCGTATAATACCGTCTGGGCAAGTTAACGACGCAAAAATCCACGGTAGGCATGTCGAGTATGTTCTAGAAAAGAACAAACCCATATTTGGATTCCCTGGCGCACCCTTCCTTTCCATTCTTCCCAAAAACGCGAACATGAGCAAAAAGAGTTAAAAAAATAAAATTAATCTCTTTGGATGCGTAAAACAAGCTAGGCACACGGGCGTCAATCGTGCGCGCGCGCGCGCGCGAAGAAGCGGGGGCAAACCGTCGCCATGATGGCTCCTCTTTTATACTCGTGTGACACATAACACACGCGCGTCTGTTATTTACGCATAAAAAAGCTCGTGCACTTCACTCACCATTGACATGACTCCGTTCATCACTGCGGCTGCGAGGCTCGCTCCTCTCTGTCTTGCTCCGAAAGAAGATAAATCGGCTTCTTGCTCGCGACGCTTGCCTGTGTGTAAAGGTAATTTTGCAGCCGATGAGGTCGGGAAAGAGTCGTGTCCTCTTCGAGCACCGCGAAACGACTGACTGGCGACTCAGCAAAGCGACGCCTGGCGGTGGGCGGTGGTTAAACCGGAAGTTCCGGCGCGCCGCCGCCTGTCAAGGAGTAAGAACCCCTGCGGACTCGAGGAGAGCGAAACATGAATTTATAGGTTAGAGAAACAGGTATAGCGCGCGGGGACACTGTATAGAGGGGTGATCGATAATATTTTAATAATAATGGACTGCAATGGATTTGAAGTGCGTGTCACAAATGAGGAGAAGGTATACAATTTTTTAATAGTTTTGAAGTATTTTAGCGAAATTGTTTTAAGATTCAATTTTTCAAAGTCCGGAGCAAAAATAAGTAAAATTCATGGAACCAAGGCATGCTCTTGTGATTTATAATAAAATTTTTGTTTTAATAGAAATTAAAAATCATTACCAGTATAACGTGAATAACAATTTCTAATAATTTTGACTTTAATAGGGAAAAGGATTGTTTGCTGTAACTTCTTACAAGGAAGGAGATGTAATTTTGGAAGAGAAACCACTTATATGTTGCCAGTTTGCTTGGAATGGAGACTACAAGTATTTAGCTTGCGATTATTGTTTGCAACCATTAGAAACTGCAGAAGAAAATGCACGCAGACTAACAGCCAAAAAGGATCTCATCCTGCCATTTCCAGAATGCTGTGAAACAAAGAAGGATTCTATAACAGAATGCGAGGCTTGTGGTACTAAATATTGCAGTACAGAGTGTCAAAATGATGCCTGGCAGAGGTAAAATACTTACAAATACAGAATTAAAATCAAATAAATGTATACCATATACTCTATTATTTTAGATATCATCAGACTTTGTGTTTACAATCAAGGCAAAACAATGATCATCATCCTTTGATGCAGTTGAAAGAGACTTGGAAACAAATGCATTATCCACCAGAAACTGCAACTATAATGTTACTAGCTAGAATGGTAGCAATGGTCAATCAAGCAACAGATAAGGATGCTATACTTTCAACCTTTTCCCAGTTTTGCCACAGAACAGTCAATGATACCCAAGAGATTGCTCACAATCTGTTAGGAGAAAAATTTGTTGGACAAATTGATGTCTTAAGACAAATGATGCAAAAAACTTTGAATACTGAACTTGTACCAGAGGTAAAGTAAATTGTTATTTTACAAGAGGTAAACTAGATAATTATTTATTTGTACTTTTAAAATGAGAATTTCAGTGCTTTGAATTTATATTTTAAAAGTGTTGAAAATATAATCAAAGTTTTTGAATTTGTAATTTGTTGTAGTGGTTCACTCCAAATGGTTTTCGAAGTTTATTGGCTCTTGTTGGTACAAATGGCCAAGGAATTGGAACTAGCTCCTTTAGTAGATGGGTTAAAAATGTAACTGCTTTGGATTTACCAAATGATCAAAGAATTCAGGTTGATAAACTCATTGATCGAATTTATGATGAAATGGATGAAGGTAAATTAATAACTCTATTAAGCAGTAAAACAAAAAAAAAAAAAAAAAAAACTTGAAAAAGAGAGATGAATATTAATGAAACTCATTCCAGTTGTCGGTACATTTTTGAACAATGAAGGTTCAGGTCTTTATGTCCTGCAATCCAGCATCAACCATAGCTGCTCACCAAATGCGACTGTCGAGTTTCCACATTCGAACAGTAGCTTGGTGGTACGTGCATGCCGCGACATTCGGCAGGACGAAGAGATTTGTATCGCCTACCTGGACGAATGCCATCTCGAACGTTCACGACACTCGCGCCAGAAGGCCTTGAGCTCACTCTATCTGTTTGCTTGTAAGTGCGACAAGTGTCAGCAGCAAGCGGGTGATCCAGACGTCACCAGCGAAGAAGACTTTGACGACGACGACGACGAAGAAGTTTGAAGAGTAGGATAGTGAAAGCAGGGGTTGCGATTAGAGACTGAATTTCGGGGGTGATTGTTATGATTGACTATGGAGCGCAACAATGGTTAACAAGTTCAGTGCTCTTAGTAGGCTGATTTTAACGTTAAATATAAATTAATCAATTCAAACAATAGTTTTTCTTTTTACCTCGAGAAAGGTGTTTCAAAAAAATGTATTATTTATGCCATGTATACATATGTAAATTATACGCCTCTAAATTTAGCACTGAACTTGTTGATATTGCCATTTTATTGAAATGTATGGATGATTTCGTGTATTCATATATTTGATTTGTTAATAGCTTTATAAACTATTTTTTCTTTAGTTTTTTTCTTTTTTTTTCTTTTTTTATTAATAACTAAGCTTTTTAGAAATTAATGCTTTATCAAGACAATCGTGATTGCAAATAAATGTTTACATTTTAATTTTCAATGTTACAATAATAGGTTACCATTAATATTTGTTACATTACTACGAATTCTAATATCTTTTTATGATTTAGAGAAGAATTTGCAATGTTACAATAATAGAATTTCTGATGTATCCCATATACCCGTCTTATGGAAAAAATTTCTATAAATTAAAAAGCATTAAAGATATAAATCAGTTTTTCATAAAATGATATAAAGATCACACATTATTTTATTGAAATATTGCAATTTTCTTTCAAATGTACATACGAATATGCAAAGTAATAAGTCATGTGGAGCTGATAATAGAAGGTATTAATTCCAGGAATATACCATAAATATATGGTAAAAGCTCAAACTTAGAATTGCAAATGCTTGCATTAAAGGTAAAGAAATGAACTTATTTTTTGATATTTTTTGTACTATAAAATAAAAATGAAATTTTTTTCATTGTTTTATTACAATTTAAAAAATGTATACAGACTAATTCAGGGAAATGTGACAATTTTCTATTTTATACATTTTTTTAACATTCATTTTTTTATATTACTATGGGAAATATAAAAAAACAAGATTATCTTTATTTTTTTTTATTTTTTTAAGGTCTGTTAATTGCATGAAAATGATTTATCCAGTGGTAAAGAAAAGAATGAGGGTATGTATAGGCAGCATTGGTTGGTATTTTGCACCCCCTGTATAAAATTGAGCAATTGTATACCAAAATAAATTTGATACACTTTTTAATATTTGAATGAATTATTATGCTAACTCTCATAACGCTTATGATATTTGTAAATGTGTTGGCTGTTCCTTCTATTGAAATAACTAAAATGTAAAACCTGTTATTTTCATAAATTGATAATCATGACAAAAAATTGTTATGTTAAAATCATAAAAAAAATTGTTTTAAAGTTTTCAGATATTATTTTATTGCATGACAATACTAAGAACAGACTTATTATATTACATTTTTATACTTTATACGTACTTATTTTACATGTAATGAAAAATGAATTACCAATTTATTTTTTGGCATACTTAATGTACTTTTTTTTTATACAATTTTTATATTTGTAAAAGGTTTGAAAAGATTTTTATTTTATTTTTCAATTTAAATTGTTCAGCCATTGCATAAAGGTAAATGTCATCATCTAATATTACTATAATGGAGCATTTGAATATTGTAAGCTTAAAATTGTGTATCAATGTCCAGCAAGAATGGAAGATTTGAGCTTCTACATTTGGAAAGCAAGCTCGAATTGCGTACAACGCCTATATAATACGCGTTGACTTTTTATAAATGGCTATTTGATACAAATAGTAATAAACATGCTGTACCTCTTTTAATGACGATTTTCATGTTTTATTTTTATCCTTATCAGTCAGTTAATTTTTAAATTATAACGTTATTATTTTTAAATAAAAAAATATATATCTTTTGAAAATATCCCAAACATAACTACAAAATTTTTCAAATTATATTATATTTACATGTTAACGATAACCAAAGTTGGGAATTTATTTTTTACTACTTAGAAGATCTACTTCCTACCATAGTCAGATCATTTCTTCCTAAGGAAAGTATATTTGCAGCATAAGGAGGAAGTGGTATTTTCATAACGCCTTCTTTTACTAAATGTTTTAAAAAGTTTAGAACACTTGTACTGCGAAATTCAATTCTGAAAAAATAAAATATCCTTGATAACTTTTGTCAATAAAACGGAATTCTAACTGATATCAATAAATGAATCTAATGATTTTTTACCTAATTCTGAGTTTAAAAAAAATATAAAATATATTTGAATAGTGGAAAAACATAAATGTTTGAATAAAAATATATACTTGCCCCATGAATATACTCTCATTGGGTAACTTTGCAACAGCATTTTTGTGCTTCCATGTTTGATCAAATGATTGAACTTTTAGAACTTCAAAAGTTGGTGGCTCTTCTCCAAAATACTTTTCAGCATAGTCTTCTCTTTGTTTGTGTTGTGTAAAATCAAGGCCAAGTGGTCTATAAATATTATTAATATAGAGTGAAACGTAGATTTTCAAGAACTTGCAAAAAGTTAGTTGAGAAGATAAAACAGAATGAAAATAAAATTCTATTTACATTGTAGTCGGAGGAGCTTCTACAAATGGTAATGGCTCTTTGATTCTTGCACCCTGAAACTGAGCTGTGTTTTTTGCTAATAACATCTGCACCAATGAATGTATATCTTTGCCCGTAAGTTTTATTTGTTTAACACTTTGATATCCCATTGTATTTACTAATGCCATCAAAGTACTTTTTAAAACTGCCCTTTTTGAGGCAAAAAAAAATGTCTCATTTGGTATTAATGCAAAATACGTTGGCATGATTGTTTTCCTACTTTTCTTCTTTGGGTTTTCTTTGATAGAAACAAATAAGATATCATTATGGTTTTTAGCGTGTACCTCCATTTCCATGTGATATACATCGCAATTTTTTTTTGTATTTTCTTCAATTTCTCGAGGCGATAAAAATTGAAGAGTAGTAGTGCCTTTGAATTCATGACCATACCAAATCTTTTTTCCGTAATGTCTACTTACATCTGTAACAGCAAGATGTAACAGCAAGATTAATTTTTAATTGATATAAGAAATAAAGAACACCTGTTTTCAACATAAATGCAAATTATAACCTTACCAGTCACTTCTAAAACTGCTAATCGACTTTGTAAAGTCTTCACTGTTATACTCTTTTTCTACAAAAAGATTTTATTATAATTATTTAAGTGAAATTAATACGTTGTAAGCCTAAAATTATAGAAATTACAATGATTTCTTCTTCGATTATTGGCAATATATTATCCGTTGTGAGACTCTTATGATTTTTAATAAGCTGCGACTTAATTTCATCCCATAAAAGTTCAGGAAATATAGGAAATACAGCTAGTTCAAGTTCTTCAAATTTAAAACGTTTTATGACCTTTATTGTTTGTTTTAGATTCAATGATGCTGAAATACATGAAGTGCTATTTTAATATAAATACAAGATGGGTAAAATACACTAATAATTTTCAATAATAGTACAAAATTACTTTATGAATTATTAATAAAAATGAAACTACTTACCTTTTGCCATTGTTTTTAGTTTTATTGTGAACAGAACAAGTATATTCAACTAACTCAAATAAATTTCAAATGCAATGTGGATATGATTCAATGTTTTACAAGAAGTTCAACATAAGTTTTCAATTCAAATACCAAAACAACGTTGGTCACAAACGGAGATGCTGTCATTGGCGATGGACTGCCGCCAAAAACGCATGGCGGCCCTTCCGCCATGAAACACGAAACTGAAGCAGTCATTGACAGTCAGTATGGGATTTGTGGTTGTGACGTCATTCTCTACTCCTTTCGGACATCTTGCCTGTATAGACCCATCATACGTCGTGTGACGTATGACTATATTACTATCCCAATTACTTTTACTATGTAAAACAATGACATACAAAAACGACCACGATCCTAAGTGGTCAATTGCTCTCTTATTTTTGTTATTATTTGCTTTACTATTTCTATTGGATTTTAAAAGGAGTTTTAAATTTCTTGTTAATTTATATTTATTTACATTTTATTAAACAATAATATACATAATTACCTAATATACATTAATGTTTTTTTAACCTCATTTTATCAATACAAGATGAACACGTTGACTCCATATAGGTTTTTCATTCAATAAAATCATTATTATCATCACTTATTGGAGACGAGTTCATCTCTTCAAGAGTCAAGTGAAATTTTAGAAGCTCTTCAGTAGCTATTATTTTTTCCAAAACAGTAGCTGAATTATTATGCGATACATGATGATAATAATCCAAGCCAATTATTATATTTTTTATCATAAATGTTGTTTCTTCGTTGAAATCATGAGTGTGAACTTCTTGCACATTTGTCGAATCCAAATTGACAACTGTATTATTCAACTCCTCAAGCTCGTCAATTTTTTCCTAGATAAATAAAAAAAAAACACAAATTTGAATGTACTTCACCGCTCAATTACCCCGCAAAAATTCTATTAAATTCAAATTTAATTTGTTAAAATTAAAATCTCTATAATATATATTCTAAAAAACTAAAAACTTGTTTATTTTATAATTTACGCAACCTGTAGTAATTGCTTCAATTGATTCAACTGTTCATTGAGGTCTACAACAACCATTGTTGGTGAAAATCTTTTGTAATGCTGATGTAGAATAGTTTTATTTGCTCCTAAATACTTGCCAATGTGCGACGACAGTTTCGAAATGAACGTCGAGCTATATATAAGCAGAAAAAATAAACACTCGATAGATATTGGTTGAAAAATTATTTTTATTCAGTAGCAGCTGTATATATTTACAAATATATATATATATATATACAACGTTATTAACATCAATTAGCCGCACCACAAATTGTATGACACTTAGATATAATCATAGATATATATATACATTATATAGAACTTACAGAATAGATTATATTATATTTACATGAAACGGAATATCAAATAATAACTCAGATACCTCATATTTACACAATATTTACCATTACATATAATTCCAATCATGCAATTGATTGCGTAGACGCTGTATATAATTTTCATATCAATTCAATCCTATTATCGTCCGTAGCATCCACCTCAGTCTGCAGATTCGCTGTTTCGACATTAACAGCTTCTTCCGCGATCTCAGCCAATTCCTCATCGCTCTTCTTCTCCATCCTCCTCCTCTTTTGGCGCAGGATTACGAGCAGCGAGGACCTCTTTGTTGGTGTCTTGGGATTATCTTGATCTGCACCGCTGCTGTTGGGCCGGTCCGAGTTTCGCTCTGAGCTGGACCTACTCCTGCTTCTGCCGAGGAACGACTCGGAGAAGCGCCGCGCGCATTTCTCGAATAGACCTTTCTTCTTCTTCAGCTGCAGGCTGTCCATGTTCTTGTACGAGCCTATAATCACGTTCGCGTCGATCCATTGTTTCTGCCGGACCGAGTCGATGCGCTCCCGCATCGTCTGCACCTCCTCGAAGTAGGACTGCTTCTCCTGCATCAGCCGATTGAACATATCCTGTATCTGCTGGGACATGTCCCGGTTGTTCTTGAAGAGGGCATTGCGCTCCATTTCGAGGTCCTCCTTCACCTTATTCGCCATGTCCACCTGGAACCTAGTGCTGTCGAGGTCCATGCTGAGCCGAAGGATCCGCCTGTCCTTGTCAAAGTCTTCACTACTGACATCATCGCTGACCTCGGCGTGCGAGGATCTGTCGAGCTTCTGCCCGCTGAAGTCGAACTGCTGTCTGAGCTCTGCGTTCTGCTGGCGCAGCTCGTCGTACTCCTCCCTCATCTCCTCGTATGCCTTCACGCTCAAGTGCTCGAGTTCGCTCTGCATCCCCTTCAGCATCGCGTTCTCCGACTGCAGACTCTCCTTTGTCTCTCTCTCGCTGCGGATCTCCGCCTCCATCTCCTCGTTCTTCTGCCTCAGCCGTTCGACGACGTCCTTCGCCTCCTCGGGGCTCAAGCGCATCATTTCTCCCGACTCCACCATGTCTTTGTAGACGAGTAGTGAGTTCCTTTCGGCTATCAGCTGTTGATTGACCTTTGTCAGGCAGGCCACGCGATTCGGCTCCGGTATCAGCATCTGGACTCTGCTCAACCGTCTCTCCGAAGCTACCAGCTCGTATCTCGTATTCGGTTCTGCCATGACAGGTGACACCGTCCGATCGAAGAGCCTCTTCAACTCGTCGTGCGATTTCCTCAGGGCCTTAAACTCCTCGTCCACCTTCTTCTTGGCGGCCACCTCTTGTTGCAGTCTCTCCTTCTCCAGGAGCAGCAATTTGTGGTCGGCCTCTAACTGGGTGTGCTTTTCTTTCAGCTCCTCGAGCTCGTGCTGCTGCTCGTGGCTGCACTCGGCGACCTGGTGCAGCCGGTTCTTGAGCTCCATGTCCAACTGCCGCGGCGCCTTGATAGGACTGAATGCTACGTGCAGCGATTCTGCGAGTTGTTGTTGAAGATTCTTCGACTGCACGTCCGCGTACAGCTGCTCCGAAAGCGTGCTGTTCTTGAACTCGAAGGAATGCTCGAACTCCTCCTCCGCGTCGAACACGTCGCCGCTTTCCAGGATCGTGCTATTGTAAGCCTGAACGTGAGATTCTGTAAAAATTTTTAAATAATTTTGTATTATACCATTGTTATAGAAAGACAGAGAAAAGAACTGTATATGTGCAATTCTACCAAATATAGGGTAAAAAAAAAAATAAAAATTTTTCGGGGCACACCTACCATACAAGATTTTTTTGGTTCGTTAGGGGTTCTAGAACATGAGAAAATTCGTGAACACAGTTTATCCATTGCCAAACTTTTTTACCGACCAAATTAATCTCG
>JAPYZO010000536.1:0-33635 GCA_030522905.1 Torymus flavipes | reverse complement strand
GAACTTTGTATAAAGCGTATATATCCGCCGTGATTCAGAGCCGGCGCGCTGGCACGGCCCCAAGCCGCTTCCTAGAGAAGAGCCTCGTCATCGCGTTAAGATCAATACACCACTTGGCGCCAGAAACTGGATCGTGTACATTTTCTCTCTCGCTCTCTCTCTCGCTTCTGGTATTTTTAAATCATTATCATAACGAGCGCCCACCTCGGCTATTTTCAAGCACATAATATATAAGTATATAATATAATATTTATACGCACGGCTCGTTATATACTCCTCGTCATTTCTCGATAATTGCCGTCCTGAGAGCAATTTCCATCGTATGCACACATACACAGCACGCAGTGTTATAAATAAATACTTATAAAAAAAACGGGTGACAAAGCAGGTGGTTATATCACACACACACACACCCACACACAGTGTGTACATGTAACAAGCCAAGCGTGAATGTGACTGCCTGTCTCTATACATAAGTATATATCTCTGTCGTGTAAGAATGTTTTTTATATCCAGGCATCACTGTAGCTGCAGATCGGATGCAACTTACGATAATCGCCGGGGTACTCGTCGCCGTCGATGAAGAGATCGGGCGGCGTTAGGTAGCTGGCAAAGTACGGCTCCCGGCGGCTGCCCGTCGGCGTGACACCTCGGCTCGACATTATATATTATATTACCTCAAATCGCAACTAGCTACTACAACTTACTGCCGCTACTGCTACTTGCTCTACTATCTTGGCTTGAAGAACGCGCGGTTTATTTCGAGAATGTCGCAGCCGCCGTCGCCACCACCGCCGAGAGCATCGCACGCGGCAGTGCAACTAAGTACGACTTTTCTCTCTCTCTCTCTCTGTCTCGGGGTGTATTATATTATCGATCACGAGACGTCGTTCAGTCGTTGTTGTATATGTGTTTTTTTAGGGGGTATAAGGCGAGCGAAATCGATAGCTTCGGCACGAAACGGAAGAGAGGTACTTGGGCTTGTACTTGGGCAATTCTCGCGGGCTAGCTGTAGTAGTAATCCGTGCGCGCGCTCACCGAAGCTGCGCTAAACTAAAGCACGTCAGTTGTCTTCCTCTCTCGCTCAACGGGCGCCCGCTCTTGTTATTTCTATTCAGGTACACAACGCGCCCGCCCCACGCTCTTTGTTACAGCTGCTGCCTGTGTGCAGATCTCTTTTTCTGTCCGTCATCATCATCAGCTCTCTCTGTCTCTCTCGCTCACTCTCGATATCTCCTTCGCTGCGGTTCTGTCTGCGCCGGTACACGTCACACGCGACAGCGAAAACCGCTAACTATATTGTGTGTTTGTGTAGTTTATACTGACCGGTAGGCGACTGGTACAGCTTCCAAGGGGATCCTTCGTCCTCCATAGGTTGGCACATCAGTTTCTCCATTATGTTATACGTATCGCACGTTACACCCTCTCAATTCGAATAAGTGGAAATGATAGACACGTTAAATAAATATTTATCGGGAAACGTATACACGGTTCTGTACTTTTACTTGGACTTAAAAATCCACTTATCCAACTGATTCTTGCTTATTCAAATTTAAAGGGTAATTATGTCTCGCATGCACACACACACATCACCTGTACCACATCTAACCTAATCACCTAATCAAACGTATGTATACACAAAGCCAGACCGGCATTTGTATACAACTGACTACTATATCTGCTAACCTCCCGCGGCACATCGCGCAACAGTGCTTATGCTTACATCCTATATATACGGGGCTGGAAGGCCGCGAAGCGAGACGCGCGCGGGCTATTTAAAAGAATCTTAATGGTCATCTCATTACCGGCACAGCTGACGGATAGAACGCGCGAAATCGGAGCAAAATTATTATAGATGCGCGGTGGAAATAGACGCACCGCTAAAGATAAACGCACGCGACGCGCGTCAATCATATCAGATCGTGCCGAACAAGGTTTTTTATTGTTATATTTAGGAAAGAATGCTAGAAAATCTTACGATCGCGTGGGTCCGCAGGATGGCAGGGCGTCGTCGAGCTGTCGCCGTCGCCATCGCCGTCCAGGTCGTAGAAGACGTTGTTACCAGTGGGCGATGATTCCTTCGCCACGTTGTTTATGGCCACCGCGGGCTCGCCCATCGCGTTCTAAAATGTATTTTTATTTAGTGACATTGTTTAAAACTATATTTACAGGCACAGGGATTGCCCGACGATGAATCACTCACCTGAGATTTTTCTAGAAATTCTGATGCTATGACACGTATGTGTGAAATGCCAACTTATCGGAGGAGATGATTCGAAGAATATATATGTGCGCAAGTCGGCTATCTTTTATCTCTTCGGGTGCGAAATGTTTTTATCGACTTTCGAAAGATTCGCTATCCCTCCTGAAGCGGATCAGTTGTCGTCGGTGATGTACCAGTTCTATAGCAATGGTCTATCTAAACAATCAATACTTTTTACATTAGCTAATGATATATCTGGGACGAGAATAGAGCGATATCGAGGCGGCTTAATTATTCAGTCGTCGTATAGGCCGGATGATTTCGTTAGGTGAATGCTCTTACGTTTAAAATAATATGTTGTTGCATGTTGTTGCATTTCGGAGCAAGATATTTAAAAGTGTGAATCAGTTGCGAAAACTTGCGAGAAATTAAGAAAAAATTGCACGAATAAAATTTAGTCTGCATATACTTGCAATAAACCAAACTTTTTCATATATAAATATAGGTGAAGAATATTAATTTATACAAGACTGATTTTTGGCAAAAATAATTTAATTTTTATTATATACTTCAGTTTCAATAATGGCACTTCTCGAATCTCGACACTTATACGTATACACAAAAACGATAAGAGAACAAAATCGAAAGTATACAAAGAAGAGGATTTTCTCTCTTTCTCTCTCTCTCGACAAATACAATTTCCAACGTGTTTAACATTCTTCAAGCGATAACGTTGCGCGAGCGACGTCGCGCCCGATGATACACATACGCGATAAACAAATTCATACATGTATTAGTATAGAAAATGAAAAGGCTGTCCAGCCGTATACATACGCATACATAAAAAGTTTCGAAAAAAGAGGAACTGAGGTTATGACAAACAACAAGGCATAAGGTGACTGCACTCGCGAGCTGTCAGAACTGCAGGGATCGCAGCGCGGCACAAAGAAACCCGTGATGCTGATGTGCGATGCTGCACTACATTCAGAGGTGAAATCGTGACGGCTCCAAACGTCTCTCTCTCTCTCCCTCCGTCCCTCCTTCTCTCTCGTATTCGCACAATCGCTTATACATTATATGCATATATACAAGACACATGCGTAGAAGATAACAACTCACTGTGTGCGCGCGCTCTACTTATATAGCAAAGTACCCAGTGGGTGTGCGTAGACGACGACGACAACGACGACGTTGTCGTCAGCAACGGCAATTCTCACGTCACGTGAGAGAGAGATGGATGATGGTGCGTTCCTTACTAATTTATCCAGCAGTCAATCTACTTAATACTTATATATGCGTGTATATCAGCACTCCGCGGGTCTGCCTCGTTCGCGAGAAAGGAAAGCCGTGACTGCGCGCCGCGAGGCGTCCGTGTGTCATATGGGGAGGCCAATAGCAGTGTGTGCAAGAGAGAACGAGAGATAGAGAGAGAGAGGGAGAGAAAGAGAGCTAGCAGCAGATATATACGAACGGCCAGGCGCAGGCGAGCGGGGCAAAGTGTTGCCGCCGCCACCGTGCGGCGCGGCCACCGGCATTTGCGCGCACGCTCCGGACTGGCGAAAATCCATACACAGCACTCTTATACACCCCACCGTGAGCCGGCCGTGTACTACACCTCCCTCTCTGGTATATACTCTAGCCTTCGCCAGGTGTATACGCGTGGGTCGGTGCTCTGATCGAGAATAACAATGGGTTTCGTTTTATACGAGAGGCTGTGTTTGATAATTTACAATTTACAAAGGTATAATTAATGTATTTTGATGGGTGGTGAGGGTGTTTCGGTTTAATTGAAGTCGTAGTCGCTTTCTGTGTTGGAGGCGTTACGCTCGATCAGGCTCTCCGAGTCCGAGTCAAGGATGGAGGCGATTAGGTCTTTTTTCCGCTGCAGCAGCAGCAGGAGCGTTGTCCTCTAGTTCGTTTCTAACCGATGTCTGGTCCTCGAATGGTTCCTGATTATGCTCTACCTGCGAGTTGGCCTGTTCGACTTCCGTGACTCCGGTATCGTAACCCTGTGCTTCCTGTGAATAATCATAGGCGCCCGTCGTCTCATACTGGTTCTCTTGGCCCTCTTCCGTTCCTGCTGTCTGCTCGTACTGCTGATCCTGGTACTCCTCGTAGTCAGCGTACTGGTACGCTTGATTTGGATCCTGCGGATACACTTGATTTGGATCCTGTTGATACGCTTGATTCGGATCCTGCTCATATGCTTGATTTGGATCCTGCTGATAGGCCTGGTTAGGGTCTTGCTCATACGCCTGGTTCGGATCGTACCCCTCATACTGTCCGTCTGCGTATTGTCCATACGGCTCCTGAGCATATAGTTGATTGTCGTAGCCGGCGTATTGTCCGTTTTCATCGTAGGCGTATTGCTGCTGATTAGGATCCTCTGGATACTGATACTGCTCTTCTTCCGCTTCAGCTGGCTCATGATTTTCAGTGTATTCTGGCTTCTCCTTTTGCTTTTCTTCATTGTTATCCTGCTCATAATACTGTTGATCACTAGGATACGCCTCTGCAACGTTTTCAGCGTATATTTGATCAGAATAACCAGGCTGTTGTTCTTGGGGAGCTTCGTCATCTGCCACATCTTCTACTAAAACATTATCATGACTCGAGTCAATTGATTCTCGCTCCTCGTCCTGCTGAATCGACGACCCATCCTTCATCTCCAGCTCATCGGCAGAATCCTCATCTTCCAGCTGCTCAACCTCCTCTATCGATTCCAACTTTCTCCTGGGTCTATCCCTGATTTCATCCTGCGCATGGGCCTCCTCAATCCCCTGTTCCATGTCATCCGGCATCCACGTATCGATATCCACCGTGTGATCATAATCATCTTCAATACACTCATCAGCATCATCTTTCAAGTCTTGATCCAACGTATCCTTAATCTGCTGCAACTTTTTATCCTCTTCATCAGCAGCTGCCAGGAGAATTCGATTCTGCTGTATCAACTTCCACCCCTCATTAAGAGTACCCTTCTCAGCTGGAATCTCTTGCGTCAACGCAGGTTGTCGCGCGAGAATCGCATGCTGCTGCTGTTGTGCCGTTGCTATTTCCGGCGGCTGCTGCTGCTGCTGTCGGCTAAATTTGTCCGTTATAGGCGTCGACGACGGAAAAGCGTAAACGAGATCCTTCGCCGGCGATTCGCTTCTCTTTTCGGAAACTGGCACGCGCGTGTGCGCATTCTGTGGCAAGCTTTCGCAATACTCAGCCGGCGTATGTAGGCCGCTGTTGCGAGCAAGACTCAGCCACGAGCTGCGGATCTTGCTGGTATCCTTTTTCGTTTTTTCCTCTGATTTCAGATCGAATCCATCCCGATAGGGTCACGTTCAGTAGATCGCCACTGGTGTTCTGTTCGTGGTCAGGTTCCTCAACGCTGTGATCACGCTCCTGGCTGATGGTTGTTGGCTGGGCGAAGTCTTTGTGCAGCTGTTGTTTGATTTTACTAATGTACCCGTCTAGATTGTAGTCCTGAGCGAAGTTTGGTACAATCGTTTTGATCGGTGTCAATTCGAGGTTGGTTTCGGATGGTCTGAGGTCAGCTTTGGTAGAAAACTGATATCTTCGGTCGTTGAGACTTGCAAGGAAATTATGATACTTAAAATTGTCGCTTGCCTCTTCATAAAGTGAGGGAATTGTAGGTTGAGAAAACGAAGGGATTGCCGGTTGAGCAAACGAGGCAATTGAAGATTCAGGAAACGAAGCCATTGCAGGTTGAGAAAACGAAGGAACCGCTGCTTGAGCAGGTGGCAAATTAAAATAACTCCGTATATCTTTTGGCATTTCGGTTAGTTTCGGATTTTGCACAGTTTGATTCTCGAAACCGCTTACTTTAGGACTCCATGGATTCTGTTCGGGATTAATTCGAATGAATGAGGTTTTCGGTATAACCTGCACTGATCTCACGGACACAGAACTCGGCGAAATCGCTTGATCGTTCTGACTTTCCAAGCCACTATCAGCCGTTGCGCTTCCATTGGATCTGGGCTGCCCATAAGTACGCAGTAGGTACGCCTCATATTGCTTCTGCAATGTATAAATAGAATAGAACGAACTGGAAATAATTACCGTAAACTTTTATGTCATAATATCTTACTCTGATGATGCTGAGCTTCTCAGTTTTCGCGGTAATCAAAGCCAGGCTGCTGTCAACTTTATTCAGCGTACCCAGCAGTTTATTATTCCTCTCATCTCTCACCCTCTGCTGCTCCAGAAACTCGACGTAGCGCATCCTCAATCTATTAATGCACGCTTGATGCCTAGAAAACATATACAGCAGTCTCAGAGAGTGTGCACCCACGCCGAGGAAATTGACTTTTAATAAAACAGTAATTTCCAGGGAATTTATTCATTTTCGCCTTTTGGTTAACGCGCCTGAGTCACGAAAGGGCCGTGGGAGATCGACACTGTGCGCGAATAGCTTTCTACCGTGACGAAAGTTTACAAGGTCGGGCGAAACTACATTTACATTATATTTAAAGAAAAAGGAAGAAACATCGCACGATCATCGTCACAAGACATGAAGACGCGCTGAGCGAAAGAGCTTTCGTGCAGCCTTCTTCTTCCAGACGATCAATAAGCCACATAGTTGTATTTTAGTCGGTCGGCCAGATTTTCCCGCTTTCTGACTCTCTGTCCCGCTCGTATGTCACCGCGAGTATAACGGAGCGCGCGATGCATGTCGTCGAAATATCTCCGCTCGCCGTTAGATCGATCGACCAGTCAAAATCGTACTCGACGCGGATGCCTCCGCACGGAACGCGCGCGCTCTTATGCTGTCGGCTCGGAATACATATTCTAACGTCAAAATAGATTTTTCATTTATATTAATTGCATATGAATCATTAATAAAATATTTGTTTTTAATGAATATTTGAACTTACTTATTTCTGGACTCTTGAACGAGAAGATTAAATTTCTCTTCCAACCTGATTCGTTCCTCCTCACTAAAAACGCAAAAGATAACGATAAGCACCAAAACGCTTACGCAATATATATATATATATATATACCATTAAATTGTATAAAAAATATGCCCTCACCTCTTTCGCAGCTTCTCCTGAAGATCGAGCATTCTCTTATAGTGATTCTCCTGACCATTGTACAATGGTGTCATATTGCTCCGCTAGTATCTTATCATACATTCTAACAATCGAACGAAAATCATATTCATCACTATAATAGAAAACAATCCTCCTTTGCTACACGTGAGGTGCGAAAAATCCGCTTTCTGCTATCAAAGACAAATGAAGGGCACTATTTGTCATGACGAGTGCGGGACAGGAGAAAGAGAGCAGAAACGAGACCACACTTGAAAGCGACGCTAAGGGTAACTGTCGCAGGCGACGTCGTAACGTCTGAATAGGGGGCTGCTGCCTCGACGCTGGGGTAGACATACAGGTGTTCCACCCCCTTCCCCTTGCGACTTTGTGCTATACAGTGACGTGCACCTGCCAGATGTGCTTGCACGCATAGGCTATCCGGTAGAACGGTTAGTATAAACGCTTTTCCAATTCGCGGTGTGCAACTTTGAGTGTTGGTTGTTTCTTTTTTTTCTATTTTCGTTCAATTATTTTGTGCTTTCGTTTTATACGTTTGCTCACAAGTCGAGTTTAATTTTATGCTTCCGGTGACCTGTTTTTACGACGCAAACATTGCTGGATTAAATTTTGGGAATATGCGGAATTCGTAATTTCACGGTTTTTAGTTTACACAGACGGGCGGACCAAATTTAGAACTAATAGCTGCAGTACTTAGCGTGAAATTGCGTGTTAACAGAGAGTTTAATTTTAGATTTTCCAACTTTTATTGTTTCATCGCGTCAAGTGTGCGATTTCGAGATATTTTATGTTCTATATATGGACACATAAGAAGAAATAAAATAACGTGCATGATAAATTAGTTTTATTAGAAAAAGCTTTAACAACAATTGGAATACTTCAATAACTCTGACAGACTTTTTTAAATACTTTATGTACAAGTTGATTTTTCTACTTTTCTGTAAACTGCATGCAAGTGCTCTGTTAGTTCTGGTGTGGTTTCTGTGGCCATATAGAGAATGTGGTGAAGTTCATCATTTACCAGTTTCAATTCACGTTTGATCTATAATAAACAAATCAGTCATGATTGCTCAGTACCATAGATTTATATTATATTGGAGTAATTTTTGGAATCCATTATTAATTTTGCAGACATTTTATTAATCTGCTTTATTACAAGTATGTAAATAATGTGTATATATTTTGCTGAAGCAAATTTTTATTTTTTTTTTTTTTTTTTTTTTTTTTTTTTTTTTTTTTTTTTTTTTTTTTTTTTTTTTTTTTTTTTTTTTTTTTTTTTTTTTTAGCAAAGGTATTCATTATATTATACCTGTAGCACAGCTGGGGGTTTGGATCCTTCTAATTTTCTAGATACACTTGTACTTGTCAACTGTACTTCATTTTCTTTTGCTTCTCCTTCTTCAATAGTTACCAGACCAAAATTATGTGCTAATGAAAAGATTACTTGATTTGTATTAGGAACAATTTTTAAAAATCCTACTTCTCGATGCATAGGAGTTTTTCTCTCTGGATGCCAACTTTGAGCAGTGTAATTTAGCATTGGCTGACCAATTGATGAAAAATTTATTTCCTCAAAATAACTGAAGGAATTTATTGTAGGGAATTTACCAACAGCAGCATTATCAGTACGCCAGACACCTTCTAGCCATGCTATTGGTTCTAGAGCATTATGCATCGGTTGTGGTTTCATGGCTGAAACAAAATACATATACTATAGAAGTTGCTAAAATTTCTTTGCTTCTAGGTTATGTTATCAATTCATCAAAGTAATCAAAACTTAAATACAAATTAAAAAATATATATCTACCTATATTTACTTTTTATATGCATGATATTGACTATATATAACTAAACAATAAGTTGTGAAATAATTTATTCTCTTTTATTGTATGTAGTCGTATTTACGAACAATAAAAATTAATATTATTTATTTTTTTATGATACTTCTACCTACTTGACGAATTAGATGCAAAGTAAATAAATATAACCACATAAATACTCTGTAGAATTTTAATAAGTAATGTATATACCTATGTAATACACGCAATATGAGTTGAGACGCCCGACTACCGATATAAAAATTCACGACTAACGGTGTTTAAGAAATAAAAACATTCAAATTACGAATGTGTGAAGAAGTACCTGTAGTGATCTGTTATTGTTTTCGTCTACAGGGTATAGGTACCGCTACCGGCCTTACTCTTTCTTCGTTTTTCTTATATATTAAGTACACACGTAATAAACGTGTAAGTACACACTTACGAATAAACAAAGCTGTACAGATTTATTAGCACTAGCAAATTTTTTTATGATTTGATTTCATTAAATTATGTACATCAAAACACACTATAATCGTTACAAAAAGTACAGTACAAACAGAATGTGTATAGTTCCAACATGGGTATGGCATGATAAGAATATAAGTCGTTTCTATAATGGTCTCCGCTACATCTCGTTTGGAGCCGTATTTATATTTTTGATCCAAACGGAACAATCATATTCGAGCACCTTAGACTTTACAAATATAAGGCAATAAGTAATTGATAGAAAGTTAATAAAAGATAAACATAAAATCAACGGATCTAAATGCTACTATAAGTATAAGAATATGACACAAAAATGTACAATTCTCTGTACCTATATGCTACTTTGTATAAACAAACGTATTGTAAGAAGATCCTTATACTCTTACCTTTCCTATACGAACCTATACCTGCATTCTTGTAGCTCAATCTCCGATGCAATATCCTTATAGTGCAGTGCATTTTTAACTTTATCAGTCTTCCTAGGTTATTATTTCATTCCTCAGAGTCGTTCTTTTCTATGTCTTTATTGCATTCTATTTTTACGTTTGTACCGTTTGCAGCATTATAATGTTTATTTCACACGTATACGAAATCACGTAAAATGATTAAAAATAGCATAACACTTGTTGCGTTATGTAGTGCCTTCAAAATTCGAATTGTAAACAACAATAACAAGGAGAGAAGAAAACCAAAGTTATAACTATAAATTTTAGTATTTACATTATACTTTTTGCATACAAATAAAAAATTCTTAGTAATGTTTTGCAATGGCGACTTTACCACCAAGGAAAAATCCTACTCCAACGAAAATATCCAAGGAGCATCTGACCCCTCTACAAATTCTTTTACAATTGGGGTTTCCTAAGCATAGAGCGTAAGTTATAAAATACTACTTTACTCAATACAAAAATATTTGAAACTTAAATATATGAAATTTACTATTCAAATATATATAAATTATTTATTTTTATTAATTTATGACTTGAACGGACCAGAGTCCTTTTACATAATGGTAATTGCAAATAGGTGATAGCTGATGGCAAATCTGAATAACAAAAGAAAATAAATTTTTTTTTTTAATAAAAAAGAAACATAAATAATTATAAATAAATTAATATTAACTTATGTTATGAAATTACAATAGGGAAAAGGCATTAGCTGCAACAGGTCATCGTAGTGTACAACTTGCTTCTGATTGGCTCTTGGCCCATGTCAGAGATCCAACGCTTGATTCAATTGAACCAAGAGAATATGTCCTTTATTTATGCCCAACAGGACACTTAAATGAGCAGCTACAAAAATTTTGGATTAAAAGTAAAGAATTGGAATGGAATGGTGTTCATAATTTCATGCCTCACATAACGCTTGTCTCATTTTTCAAGGTAAATACTTTGTTTTCAATCATAGTTTATTTATGAAATTTTTTGACAATTTTTTACACTTTACCAGACTTCAGATGAATTTTCCAAGCAACTTGCTACAATTTTAGAAACTTTAGTGACTAGAGATGAGTGTCCAGAAACATTTGAATTGGAAACCTATGTTTCACAAAATTTTATGGGATTATTTGTTAAAGATCAGCAAGCAGACTGGCTAAAATCCTTAGCTATTAAATATGTTAATAAGTTGTCAAATTTGGGAATAAATGCCGAACCAAATACAAAATCATTACATTTGACACTAGCATATCAATTTTCTACTTCTGTATTTGAATCATTACGTTCTATGGTTGAAAAATTGGAACTAAATAAATTTGCTAATTGGGAACTGAGATTATATTCTAAAGATCTTAGATCCTCTGATTTAAATGTATATAAAGTAATGCATTCACATGTTCCACGAGAACATGATGAATTAGAACTCAGAGCTGGTGATTATATATATGTACCAGAAGAATCATGTGCTAATTCAATAGATGGTTGGGTTGAAGGAATATCATGGTTAACGGGAACATCTGGTTATTTTCCTCTAAATCACACCAAACGTACAGCAGAGTCTGAATCCTGGACATTACACTCAACTCTACAAGTAATAGAGGGTAAAACAGAAATTATAGGAGATATAATACCTAGATCTAGAGGACCACCAGTCATACTTTCAAGTGAATCTTCAGATGTTACAGATGGTGTACCTGCAGATAATGAACCGGTAACTATTACATTTTTGTAGGATATTGTATTAATTCTTTCAAATTGTACCTACTTATTTAAACAAGTATTTACTACAAAAACAATATTTTTCAAATTACATATTTATCATTTACATCATATAAATCATTCTATTTAAAGATGGAAGCATCAGAAGCTGCAACAGCTGCCTCTCGTGAAATTCTAATTTGTAGACATGGGGAACGTGTAGATTTTACATTTGGTACTTGGATTCCATATTGTTTTGAAGCAGATGGCTGTTACATTCGTAGAGATTTGAATATGCCAACTAAAATACCACCACGAAATATACAAGAATTTCAAGATGATTGTCCATTAACAACCCTAGGAGAAATACAAGCAAGTTTAATTGGAGAAGCAATGAAAGCATCAAATATGCATATAGATGTAGCATTTGCTTCACCATCATTAAGATGTATACAAACATTATCACAAATTATAAAAGGTTTCCAATCTGACTTAGCCATAAAGGTTGAACCAGGCCTAATGGAATGGGTTGCTTGGTATCAAAATGGATTGCCTACATGGATGACACCAGAGGAGTTATCCAATGCTGGATTCAAAATAGATACAAGTTATAAACCAATTGTAAGAGCAGATGAACTTCCTTTAAGAGAAAATGCTGCTCAGTATTATGACAGAAGCTACGCTCTCATAAAAAGTCTTATAGAAAATACTAAAGGTAATATTTTAATTGTTGCTCATGCAACTTCTTTACCAGCATGCACAAGACAATTAATAGGAGGTAAAGTGCCACATGTAACAGAAGTTACTCGACTAGTACAACAAGTACCTTATTTAGCATGTTTAATGGCTAAAGAAGAACCTGATGGATGGAAACTTCATGCTCCACCTTTTCCACCAATAACACACAGTAGTAATAAAAGGTTTGATTGGAAAATTTTAGCTTAAGTATTTAACACGATGTGCGGCCCTGTTACCGACAATTGCAGGGACACGTTTTTCTCTTTCAATATTGAATTTTCAGAAAAAAACTCTGACAAATTATAGATTGAGTATAAAAGACAACGAAAAGATTTTTTCTTGAAATTGAAAATTGAATGATAAAAACTGGTCCCTGCAATCGTTGGTGACGGGTAGACCGCGTATCACCTTTATGCATTTTAAAATAAAAGTACTTACTACAGGTTTTTATTGCAAAATTTGTAAAAAAATCAGAAGAAAAGAAATACGGGTATTGGTATTTAACTCCATTTTTTCAAGTATTAATAGATTTTAGATATAGGATAAAGTATATTACAATCAGTTCTTTCTTATGATTATTTAGGACTAGAGAATTAATATTTTTTACTATTTTTAAAAGTTTTATAATCATTTTAAAAATATTGAGGGGCCAATCATTTGGAAGCAAGTATATTTTTATACAGTTATTCAAATTTTTAAAATTTGTCTTAGTGTATAGAAAAAATGTTATGTATATTACTTAATTTTAATTCAAACATTAGTGTCTTACAATGTAAAAAGTGAATATTTGATGAATTATTGTATACAATCTTTCAAAAATATTGTATAGGTCTATTTTCCTAAACAATTTAAAGTTGAGATAAGGAGTTAATTTTGTGAACGATTAATGATACTAACATCGTTTTTAAAAATCTATGATACTCATGCAATGTGTTTTAACAATATTAATGTAAGTATCATTTTACTTAATCTACATTATTATGCTTACCAAAGAAAATATTTTTAATTTGAAATGAAAATATTTTATTGAAAAATATTAACAAGTTATAAAAAGACAATGTAATGTCTGTTAATATGGTACAAATTTTTTATCTATAAAAATATAACAGTTATTAAAAATCTCAAAAATGTACAAAATTGTTAATTATTCAAGAGACATTTTAATAAAGCATATAAATCATTATGCCTTACACGCGTATGTTACTCTTATCTACATTTTTCATATCCTTCTTAAACATGACCTCCTTCTTTTAATTTTGCAATCAATGTGTCAACATCAGGTACAATAGAACCTGCTTGACGAGTTGGTGGATCTTCAACAGAAACAACCTCAATCCTAGGTGAAATATCTATGCCTAAATCTTTGGGAGATACTTTCTTGACTGGTTTCTTTTTGGCCTTCATAATGTTTGGTAAAGTTGCATATCGAGGCTCATTTAAACGCAAATCAGCACTTAACACTGCTGGTGTTTTAACTTTAATAACTTCTAAACCACCATCAATTTCGCGAGTTATAGTGAGTTCACCTTTTCCATGTTCAATCTAATTGAAACAAAAATCATAGTTAAAAAAGAAATAAGATTTGAAAAAATATGTAATTATTTCAAGCTGAAATAAAAATTATTAATTGCTAACATACTTTACTACAGAATGTGGCAGTTGGCCAACCCAAAACACCTCCAGTCATTTGAGCAGTTTGGTTGCAATCATCATCAATAGCCTGCTTTCCAACTATAACTAAATCAGCCTTTTCATCTTGTGCCAACTTGGCTAAAATTTTTGACACATGAATGGGTTGTAATGTTTCATATTCAGGACCAGAGATCTCTACATGAATTCCTTTATCGGCCCCCATAGCAAGAGCAGTCCTAAGGGTTTCTTGAGCCTGCGCTGGACCACAGCTGACTGCAATAACTTCCTGAGCTAATTTTTTCTCCTTCATGCGTACTGCTTCCTCAATTGCAATTTCATCAAAAGGGTTCATCGAATGCTTAACTCCATCTGTGACGACACCCGTCTTGTCGGGCTTAACGCGAATCTTAAATGAAAAACAAAAAAAACATTGATAAATTTTTTTCTTCAAGATTTCATTAAGTAAGCAGCAAAAAGAAATTAATTTAATTTTTGTAATTCAATAAACAGTTATATCAAATACAAGTTCCCAAGGTCCCAATTATTCAACACTCGCGGAAAATTTGGAGCAACTACTTACTTTGACGGCATAGTCGATGACTCTTTTAACTCCAACGAGGACTCGGGCCATATTTTATTTTTGTTAAATAGTAAGTAAAGAGAAGCAGATGATGAAGTAAATTTAGAGCGATGATTTTTGCTTTATCAGGCCAAAGTCCACTGATCTCTCGAAACCCACAAGTGGTCGACTAGACAAGGAGAGACAGAGAGTGTTCGATATACAATTTGGAGATATAGCTTGTGCTGCTATAATGGTATCGGCGTCGGAATTGTACATTTAAATTAAAGAGACACCACAACATAGTATAGTGTATTCCATTTCGGAGCACGCACTGTACCGTTCCGATTTTATTTGAATACTTATTTTCGTGAATTGGATCGTTTCGTTCGATCCAAAACTTTATTGAGCAGAATAAGCCAATCAATTAGACGATGTCGAATTCATATAATTCATATAAAAAGCAAGAATACGAAACGACACAGAATCCTGTAATAAGATGTATAAAATAAAGTTAATTGTGGAATCTCTTTCAGCTCCGTCTAGATAACATTCTCCAGATTATCTGTGTTACGTTTAATTCTATATTTCGTTAATTAATTAATTAGTTAATTAATATTTTTTACAAATTTTAATAAACAAAACCAAATGTTATTATATGGAAAAAAAAGTAATCATAAAGTTTTAATTTGAGAAGTTCTTTAAAAATTTCATTCTTAATTGAAAATAATTAAGAAAAAAAATTATTCATCTTAAAGATTGTTTTATGAGGGTAAAACATATCTTAAACGTTTCATAATAGGAATTTAGCACGTTACATCACAATCTGACTTAAAAGTCGACGACAAGAAATGTCGAAGAAGGTCAAAAATGCGATAGAAAAGTGAAATTAAAAATTTACTATATTTTCTAATGGGAAATAAATAGTTTTTCCAACATATGATGGGGCAGCCTATAATTTGCTGAACTAGCGCCTACAATGCCCATGACACAGGCTAGGAATGCGAAACTCGTATACTTAATGTATGAATGAACAGCCGCTAGTTGGCCAGCGGTAAGTGGCGGCTCCAAAGCGACACTGTGGCAAGACTCGGTCGCTACAAGCGCAGCTCTCTCGCGCTCTCTCTCACTTGCGCTCTCAAGTGACGTGGCCCGGGTGACGGCTGCATGGGCTGTGGTGTATGTTGTTGGCCCAGCTCGCACTTTCCATGCTGAGTTTTACACTCGCTACGATGATTTGATCAAGTCCCAGAGATAAATCGGATTCTGACATAGTCGGCTCGAGACCGCTCTTCACCCGATCCCCGCGAAAGGAGGATCGTGCAGGTAAGGATGTGGCGTTTAACCTCACTGCGAGTTTCTTCGCCATATGAAAACTGAGAAAGTAGCTTGCAAGTGACAATTTGGTATGTGTGGTTGTTTAAGTTTGACTGAGAAAAATTATTCTTCTGCAGCAAAATGACGACGTACGAAGAATTTATTCAACAAAATGAGGACAGAGATGGTGTTCGCTTCACATGGAATGTTTGGCCTTCATCAAGAGTGGACTCCACCAGATTGGTTGTTCCTTTGGGTACACTTTATCAACCCATAAAGGAGCGGCTTGATCTACCACCAATTCAGTATGATCCTGTACCGTGTACTAGAACTACTTGCCGGGCTATTCTAAATCCACTTTGCCAGGTAGACTACAGGGCAAAGTTATGGGTTTGCAATTTTTGCTTTCAGAGAAATCCAGTAAGTTTTGCACTATTTCGTAATTACAATTTTTTTGTTGATTACTCATTGAAATTTATAATTATGTATGATTTAATGCTTTAGTTTCCACCTCAATATGCTGCTATCTCTGAGCAACATCAACCAGCTGAATTAATTCCAATGTTTTCAACAATAGAGTATACTATAATGGTGAGTTTCATTTTCTAGTTTCTTTTTATTTTGAAGTTTTTGTTTTAATGAAATAAATATTTTGTAAACATTTAAGAATAAAGTGTATTTTATTTTTTAAATATTTTTATTTTTAGAGAGCTCAATGTCTACCTCCAATATTTTTACTTGTTGTGGATACTTGCTTAGATGAAGAGGAATTGACAGCCTTAAAAGATTCATTGCAAATGTCACTATCTTTATTGCCACCTAATGCCTTAATTGGTCTTATTACATTTGGAAAAATGGTTCAAGTTCATGAATTAGGATGTGAAGGATGTAGTAAAAGTTATGTATTTCGAGGAACAAAAGATTTGCAACCTAAACAAGTACAAGATATGTTAGGAATTGGAAGACCAGTTCAAGGACAAAATCCAAATCAAAGAGGACCAACTGGTCAACCCCTACCACCTGCAAATAGATTTTTACAGCCAGTTCATAAGTGCGATATGAGTTTGACAGATCTTTTAGGAGAATTGCAAAAAGATCCATGGCCAGTTGGCCCAGGAAAACGTTCATTACGATCCACTGGTGTTGCTTTAGCTGTAGCTACAGGTTTATTAGAAGCCAGCTATGCTAATACTGGTGCTAGGTAATTGTATACTTTTAAAAAAATTATTATACTTCAAATTATTTATATTGCTTTTTTTATTATTAATTATTTTCTCTTAATTCTTTATTATAATTGACTTTTAAAAAATTATTTTCAACAGAGTTATGCTATTTGTTGGAGGACCATGTTCCCAAGGACCGGGCCAAGTTGTTACTGATGATCTTCGTCAACCTATTAGGTCTCATCACGACATTCAGAAAGATAATGCCAAACATATGAAGAAAGCAACAAAACATTATGATAACTTAGCAACACGTGCTGCAGCTAATGGTCATATAATAGACATTTATTCTTGTGCTCTTGATCAAACTGGTCTTTTGGAAATGAGACAGTGTTGTAATTCAACTGGTGGACACATGGTAATGGGTGATTCCTTTAATTCATCACTCTTCAAACAAACATTTCAACGCGTGTTTGCTAAAGATCCTAAGGGTGATCTTAAAATGGCATTTAATGCAACGTTAGAAATTAAAACATCAAGAGAAATTAAAGTTTCTGGAGCTATTGGTCCTTGTGTATCCTTAAATGTAAAAGGCCCAAGTGTAGGAGAACAAGAAATTGGTTTAGGGGGTACCTGCCAATGGAAATTCTGTTCATTAACACCATCAACTACAACAGCATTATTTTTTGAAGTTGTGAATCAGCAAGCGGCTCCTATTCCTCAAGGAGGAAGAGGTTGCATACAGTTTATTACGCAATACCAACACAGCAGTGGCCAACGAAGAATTAGAGTAACAACTATTGCTAGAAAGTAAGTGTGAAAAATTGAAAATTATTAAAGAAAGTTTTATATAATCATGACTTTATATCAAAATTTATAGCTGGGCAGATGCTTCGGCATCTTTACATCACATTGCTGCTGGATTTGATCAAGAAGCAGCAGCTGTATTAATGTCCCGTCTAGCAGTTTTTAGAGCTGAAAGTGAAGATGGTCCAGATGTTCTAAGATGGGTAGACAGGATGCTTATAAGACTTGTATGCTATTTTAAATTTTTTAATAAATTACCTAAATGTTTTTATTATTATAGATATAAAATAAATAATAAATTATGGATTTTTACAGTGTCAAAAGTTTGGAGAATATGCAAAAGATGACCCAAATAGTTTCCGCCTTGCAGAAAACTTCTCTCTTTACCCGCAATTTATGTATCATTTGAGAAGATCACAATTCTTACAAGTTTTCAACAATTCTCCAGATGAAACTAGTTTTTATAGACACATGTTAATGCGAGAGGACTTGTCAAATTCCTTGATAATGGTTCAACCAATTCTATATAGCTATGGATTCGGTGGTCCTCCAGAGCCAGTTTTATTAGACACCTCATCTATTCAGCCAGATAGAATTCTTTTGATGGACACATTTTTCCAAATCCTCATTTTCCATGGAGAGGTATAGCAGATATTTCTCTAAATTTGTAATATTTATACTTACAGGCTTGTTGATTCAAAAAATTTTACATTTCCTTTTTTTTCTCTAGACGATCGCTCAGTGGCGTCAATTAAAGTATCAAGATCTTCCAGAATACGAAAACTTCAAGCAATTATTAGCTGCTCCTGTAGACGATGCTGCCGAAATATTAGCTGGAAGATTTCCAGCACCTAGGTACATTGATACTGAACAGGGTGGCTCTCAAGCTAGGTTCTTGCTTAGCAAAGTCAATCCTAGTCAGACGCACAACAATATGTATGCATACGGAGCGGTAAGTTTTCGGCTATTCGCACATAAAACTTTTATAAATGTTGTCATTTCTGTCTACATAAAAAATCATTTTTATGTAAATTACATATATTATACAATTATTGTAATTAATTAATTTTGTATGTTATCACGATCCTGTGAACCAGGGAATGCCGATGTCCAACGGGGTTGGTTTTTGTTTTGAAACTGTTATTTGAATTTTTTTCTCATACTTTATGCCTCTACTAAGTTTTTTGTATGGGGATACGGTTACAGAAATGCTTTAATCAAAAATTTTCATCAAATTTTTTTAGTGCTTTAAAACTAACAGCATAATATAAAATTTCAAACTATAAATGCTTCAATTTCACATCCATATGTTGATTAATCTTAATGACCAATGATTATTAAAAAAAAGAAACATTCACTTTAGGAACTTAAAATGGTGAAGGGTCAAATTATCGGCTTTGCTGATAAAATAACATTTGTATAGACAAATTTTAATTTTTTTTCTTTTCTTAACACAGGAAAGCGGTGCTCCAGTATTAACGGATGACGTCAGTTTACAAGTATTCATGGAACATCTGAAAAAATTGGCAGTATCCTCAACGGCTTAGCATATAAATGTGAAATAAATACAATAGGTCATAAATATTGTTTTCGTAAATGTTAGGAATTTTCGCCTACAATATGTATTTGTTAAGGGAAAGATGGTTTAGTTTATTAATAACACGGTACCACAATGCATTTTTTATAATCAATGAAAAAATTAATACAGTTTCAATGCCATGAATTAAATCAAAAAAGAAAAAATATTACACATCAGTTGATATTATTTTTATTCAAAATTTAAAATCTTTCAAGTACTTTGATGGTAATAATACTTGCATGAGATCAATAACATGCTTATTCTTAGTCAAAGTAGAAAAGTAATTACAACAGAATTTTCTTGAATCTGTACATATTTCTATCGTTTTTAATAAAATAAAATTTCTATAATTTAAATGAAAATTAAATGTATTTGTTCTAATTCAATGGAAATATTTATGTAGAGGAATCGAAATTGTTCTTATTTTAATTAAGAAATGTTATTACAAATATAAAATATCTACAAACAATAATTTATTTAACATTGTTATGTTATGACATCAAGTATTGTACATAAGTACAGTCAAAGTGGCTAAAAAATAAAGACATAGCTTTTATATCTATATCACTATTTTCTCTGTACGTAATTTCTTAACTTAGAAGTAGAGGATGCCACTAGAACAATCGTATAATATGATGAAATCACATAAACGTTTGCGCGCTGATCATTTTATAATTATTCTAATGCTAATAATATACAATTTATCATTCTCAAAATTAGGTGTTAACTTGAGCTTTTAAAATTACTAAATGCACTTTAAACCATAATAACTTTATGGAATCTATTGCTTATAAAAAATTACTTAAAAAAAGGAAAAAGCTTTATACACCCACGATCCACCGTTTTAATGTCCTAAATTTGGAACTTTGTGCTATATAAACAACTAGGCCAGTTTAACTGAGAAACCTTATAGACATTTTCTGTTCAACATCGGTTCTTGATAGTGCCTTACAGAATTCTTCAAAATTTATCATATTATCACCATCTTCATCAGCCTCAGAAAGAGTTCGTTCTGCTATACTAGTAAGTTGTTCTTCGCTAAAATAAAAAAAAAAATTACTTTTTTTACTTTATTTAAACGTATATAGAAAAATTTGTAATTTTTATTTTTAAAATACTTGCCTAATATTAGCTCCAACCATCATATGTAGTATTGCTAATAGTTCATCTTTGGAAATCATATCATCATTATCCAAATCATACATTTTGAAAGCAACTGCAACAAAAATAGAATAATAAACTTCAAAGAGACAGAGAGATATCTGAAGTCATCTCGACAGAATTATAATTTGATAATTTAAATAAAAATTAAGTAAATAATTGTATATCTTTAAATTTAAATACTCACATCTAAGCTTTTCTTCTCTGGAATTCAGTATATTTGGACCATGTTTCTTTATAGGCCTAAAGTGTGCAAGAACTTGCATGAATTGAAGAAAATTGACTCTATCGCTGTCGCTTTCCTCAAAAAATGCATTAACAATTCTATCTCCTAATGGATTTATAGCCAATTCAGGAATTCGTAAAAAATCTTCTCTGCTGAGTGTACCACAATCACCACGATCTAAGCTAGTAAAACGACTGTACAATCGTTCTATTTGATTTGGAGTAACTAGAACCAAAGTAATTTCATATTTTGTAATTACAACATCAAATATTGTATATTGATGAAGAATATGCATCAAAAATAAATTACTTTTATGTTATAAAAGCATAAAGTGAATGCATTAAACAATGTTGCATAACTCATAAATGGTTTCATTGGTAATAACTTGGAATTTGACAGACGGTGCTTTGTACTTAAGTAGGTACTGAATAAACATGGCATGATGTCAAAACAATGAGTCAAGCAAATTGTATTAAGAAATCACTAAAAAACTCACAGCCAGTTGATTCCTGAATTTGTGCAATTTCTTCTTCGCGAAGAAGTAAGCTGGATCTGTTGCCCATTTTGATGCGTAAATAAATCACTACTAAGAATGAGGTTTTAACTTTTAGCAGCCTTGATTAGATTTTAGATTATAACTGGATTCCTCTCGTGATCGCATATCAACTTGTAGTAGAGTAGAATCAGTAGAACAAAGCTTAAGTTAAGGTTAGGTCGAAAAATTTCGAGATATATCGGATTCGTATTAGTCGACCCACGCTTTACAATTATTCTCTAGTAGTCAGTAACATCTAGTATGAAAAAAGCTAACTGATAATTCCAGTAATAATAGAATACATTATAATAACGTAATAATGATTGTAAGATTATTTTAAATGATTTTTAATAGAATATATTATTTTTCTAACCTTCATTATATTTTATTTATTATATTTCATATTGAAAATAAATTCACAACGATAAGACATTTGAAAAATTCGATATACTCGCACTCGGGGAAATTGTAAACAAGACGTAATGGCGGCCCCCACGATGGTCATCTGTGACGTCTAATAAATTTGCAGATAAAAGAAACAGCAAAATTTTACTCGCGCTCGAACTTTATCGCAACTTCTCATCCTCATGCCGTAAATCATTGCACGTTTCACAGGAGGAATATCTCAAAGTGCCTAAGGAATCGGATTGGATTCCAAGAAAGATGAATAAAAAGTAAGTAAATTTTGAAAAAGAATATCCGTTGACTTGATAATTTCAAACATTTTTAACGTTAAATCGGAGCAGGCCACCGAACTCCAAAGCTCCAAATGAATACGAATTTCCAAATCAACCCAGAAAGAGCAAAAAGCGGAATCATAAAAAGAGTAGTGTGACTAATGAACCTTGGTATAATAATGATAAGGACAGTCAGGAGCCTAGTGAAGATGAAGTTCCAGGAATGGAATACACTTCTATGTACTGGCAGCAACCAAGGTTAGCCCAACCACAGCCCCATCCAGCACACAATGGACAACGCCTTTTTACAGCAATGTCTGATCCTAGTGTTTGTGGCTATTCGGCAGTTCCAGTTACATACGCAATGGAGCCAGTCTCGTTACCTCCCATGTACCGTCTTTACCAACCAGTTGTCAGACCAAATTATAGGCCTTATAGAGGTAAGACTAGATCAAGCCTCATGCGCATGCGAAATGGACCCCCCTGTAGTAATGATTCTCTGAGAAATGGATACTCGAGTCTTCAAGAAAATGGGTGGAACCACTCAGCACGCATAGCTTACCAAAATGGTGACTATGCAAGTTTACCACCCACAGCTAATATAGACAATAAAGATCATGGAGATGAGTTGAATTCGGAACATAGACGATACTCAGATCCTGGTCTAGGTCCTGCTGATATACCAACTAATTCAAAAAGTGAAGATACAGATAGCGTAGACAGCAGCAGTTCAATAACAACTATTGGGAAGAGTAATAAGCTATTTTTAAATCTCATTGAGCAGGTATGAAAATTCAATTTTTTTTTTTTTTTAGTTAATGGTAATTCAATGTTTTATTCATTATCCTTCTTCCCTTATTCTAATAGATGACAAAAATGAAAGAGACAAATAGTCAATTATTCAAAGAATTGCATCAAGCCAAATCAGACTTAGAAAATGTAAAGACTGAATTAAATCATGTTAAACAAAATGTTCCTTTAGATTACCAACCAGGAATGTTATCAGGTAAAATATTTACTTTTATTAACATAAAAAGTAGTTTCCAATATAATTTAAATATATTTATGTTGTGCAGAACTTATCAAAGAAATTCGAGATGCTAGTAGAATCAAAGAAGAGGCAATGTTATCAAAAATGAAATTATTAGTGGAAAACCAGGAAAGTCAAAGGTCGATAGATTTGGAGCAATTAAAGGTAAGTCATTAGAGATTGAGTGGGAAAGAAAACGGACGCTTATTCGTGGTACAAAGATCCGGTTACCCGAAAAATTTTTATTTGATTAGGCGGGCAGGTGGGCACCGCGAATACAGCTTGTTTGACTTTTTCCCATTCATTTTTTCTCCGCCTAAGTATAGGAAGACAGCGAAAACAGCGAGGCCGAAAAAAGACATTCTAAAGTATTGGAGGTCATAATGAAATTGGTATGGAGGAGAGAGTAAGAGAGAGAGAGAGAGAGAGAGGGGGAGACAAGTGATTGGGTTTCAGACTAGGGACGGGTATATAGAGGCACTTAATGCTAGACGCGCGCGGCCTCTCCCCTTTGGCGGGCGGGCTAGTTGACGCGGCTCTCTTTCTCTTCTCGTATTTCACGCCGTCCATTAGCCTCATGAAGCGGACTCGCGGGCGTCGACGGCATAGAGTCAAGGTATATAACGGAAGGGGAAAAAATCGTCGTGTTTCAGAGCCAGCTGGAGAAAGTGAGGAGGGAGAAGGAGGCGAGCGAGGAGCGGATCGGCAAGCTGGAGAAGGAGGTGGCCGCGCTGAGGCTGAGCTTAAAGTTAGTACACACTGCCTATATATACGCACAAGCTTATAATACGCAAAAAGAGCAAATGGGAGGATTAACGTAACTCTATTTTTCCCTCAACAGTAGCGAGAACCGGGAGATCGCAGCCTTCGAGGAGGAGAACCTGGCGCTTCGTCGCGAGCTGCAGGAAGCGAGGTCGTCGTCAAGGGTCCTGCAGGCCGCAGCCGCCAGCGTCAGCGCCGGGGCAAAGTGCGTAAGCCCGACGAGCGGGAGCAGCATAATAACGGCTCGCGCCGGTGCTGTAACGCCTGTAAATTACGATGACGCGTCATCACCCACGTGTTGTAGTCCCTGTATAACGAGCACCCCCGTGCGTACCGTCACAATCGCGTCCACCTCGTCCACAGATCCACCACCATCCCACCACCATCACCACTATCACCACCCCGTCACCACGAGTAGCAATAACCGTCAGCACCATCACGAGCGCGAGCGCTCGTCGCCGAGCTCGTCGTCCCTCTCCGGCTCTTCGTCGCTACTGCTGCTACCGGACGAGCTAGCAGATTACCAGGATAACAAGCTCAGCGATAACGACCTCACCCTCGTGGCTTCGCGCAATGAAGAGGACGATGATGCTGATGGGGACCATGCGGGTAATAACGCCAAGATAGAGGAGCCGGACGGCGATGAGGCTCCGGTCGGCGGTGGTATGAGCAACGCCACGGCGGTCGCCACAGACTCGTGCTCGACGAATATCCTGACCTCCAGAGTCCTGACAGCACCTTCACGCGCCACCTACACCACCGCCTATATTTAGGTCGTACGCGCGGGGCCACGAAATTATACACCAACTTCTTCTTTTTGTCTCTTATACATATATATATATTTACCATAAACGAGCCTGCCCTTCGTTATGCCAACCACAAGCCGCACAAGCAAAAATTGTATGCGCCACATTATACCGCCTTGTTCACGGGGGGCTTACACACCCTAGAGGCTACAGTTCTGTACATACAAAAATAGCACGTAGGTTTTTTTCTCACTCATACACCTGTTTTTCGCTTCTGTAAACTTTGCATTTCACGAGCTTTTCTTCTATACATACGCTTTTCTATCTCTTCACGCTTTATCTTTTTTTTCATTAGGCCTCAAGCGCAGGACATAAGAGAGTGAATCCTTGTTTTCGTTTAGATTTTATACTTGTTATTCTTGTGCTTGTTGTGATCGCTATCAGTTTTTATCCTTCGTTGTTTTAGCATATTGTTACGAAAATGTTAAGAATAGACTAGGACATCATATTTATATTTGCAAAGATATAGATAAATGTTGTTATACCAGGTTTTTTGATAAAATTAGATTTTTTTATTAACGTTAGTGCCAATCATTTAACACTTTTTAGGGGCAGCATCCCGCTAGTTATCTTTTTATTAATTAATTTTTACCTTAAAATCCACGCGAAATAACATCCTAAATTAATTAATTTAAATAACAAAATAACTATCAAAAAATCCGATTTCGATATTTGCTTTCTCTTAATTCGTCATTAAAGTTTATTGTGTATCATCTTCCATGATATTTTTTTCATATTTAGGTTTTCCGGAGTTCGTAATTACAAACGAGAATTAATAAACGAACCTCTTTATTGAAGAAACCGAATATGTACTAGTGAATATTTTTTTAACATAAAATAATCCACGTACATAGTATAAAACTTGCCCCTGAAATGTTTAACACGAGAATTTATTGATTGCATAGATATAGTTTTATGAAATCCGAAATTGTACATAATCCGAAATTGTACATTTATATATGTATAAATAAAAAATGTATAGTTGTGGTCTTCTGCATGATAAATGTCAAAGTTAATGTTATGTTTGAGTAGTTTATAAAAAGCAAATAATAGTAGATGTTACAATGTTCTAAATTGTTGATTATCATACATCCTGGTCTATTAAAATATTTTCGTAAAATGAAAAAATTCATAAGTACGTCTAAAATAAGGATAATAGTTGATCTGTGAAGTATATAAGTGTTATATGCATGTTCAAACTGCCGTCAAGGCAGACGGCTAGTTGAAAAAAGGGACTGGAATCAAAAAAAAAATATTGTCAGACAATGAGAGCGAAACATATATTGTTGGGTGAATCGGCGCTGTGTAATGAAGGATTGCCTCTCTTTAGCTGGTATTGGAGTTGCAATATTATACATATATATTATACATAGACCGCATGGCTTTTTAAGGCTTTTGTGAAAAGCAGTAGGCAAATTTATTGGCATCAACAAAACGTAAAACCAAACCAACCACGTCCGTAACGCGAACCCTAAATTTATCAGACTGGAGAGACTGGTGGAGAGTCAGCCAGGTGGAAGCAGCAGATCTGACGAGCTCAAGTCCGGCCTGAAGGAGCCGCCGACTAGCAACAACAGCAGCAGCACTGAAAGCAGCAGTGACAGTGAGGAGCAGCACGTGGACGTCGACGCCGTGTTCGTGTCGAACGAGTCCTCGAGGAGCGACTCGGCCAACAACAGCTGCAACAGCCTCGCTGCAGGCCCGGTAACCGATCTCTGAGCTGGCCACAACGACGGCGTCGATGGCCTCTCTGACAATGAGTACAATCTACATCGTAGACACGGACATAGATTAAGAATCTTATATAGGTCCCTTTTCAACTAGGATATGAGATACACGGTATATATATAGTCTATTTTTCATTTGACTTTTTCCTATCACTATCACACCACCACCCCTCCCTTTTAAGCAGTAATGGCTCTCTATATCTTTATTTTTCGACCTAACGACCGTCGTCGTCTGGATATACCTATGTGTTACTTATATGTAGCTGTTTTTTCTTTAGAAAGCTCTCTTTAATCGTTTCTATGGAATACCTTACCTATTTTTCGACTGTTGTTTTTAGAATCATGTTTATATATATACATACAAGCTAGGATGATGACTCGAATTTTCTCTTTACGTTTTATTATATGTTATAGTTATTAATCCAATGTACATAAGAGTAATACCAAAATTGAAAAATAATTTATTAATCGTGCGACAAATGAGTTGAATTCGTTTTTATTATAAAAAAAAAGAAAGAAATAGACTCGAACAGCAGAGTTTTTCTATATTTATTGTTGATATACCTTTTACTGCAAAATTATGCGTCAATTGACACGAAAGAGAAAAAAAAGTTTATAATTATACACATATATATATATAATCATATATTTTTATCCGTAACAAGCGATATATTTTAACAATGCGAATGAAATCGAAGCCTAGGGCTCGAACGATAATCAAATTATGTAGATAAGTTTTTAAAAATTTAACGACAATTAAGATGATCTGCCTTCATAAGCGAGACGACAGGATAGGTATATATAAGGAAAAAAAAGAATATAAACATAAATCTATATATTTTATTTAAAAATCGCACTTGCTTTATCGAAAATTCGGGAGAGAAAAAAATGGAATTGACGGGCACTACGAAAGAACTTGCTTTTATTTATATATGAATGAAGATTCCTGCCCTTTATTCTACCCTTAATCTCTTTGCACAGTACACTGATCGATTTAAGCTACTTATGCTAATACTTATGTTTATAGCGCCCCCGGCGATATACGCTCTACTTATCGTCATTCACTGTAACCCATGACAATGAATTTGTAATTCAGACATTTGAATATAATTATTTTCGTAGTAGCATCTTTACCGTAGTCGGTATACGAGATAACACGTTATAATTTACTATAATGCGCCGTATGTAACGTTAACACATTATAATATATTTTGAACACCATATATACAACCATTACAATTATTTGGCTCTCGATCTTAATTCTAACAATTATGTAACGCGGAGAATTTTGCGAACGAACAACATACAATAAACTGTAAATACTACCCGGAAAGTGCCATTAGCAAATTTTATATACGAGAATACTATACAAAAAATTGTACTGCAGGTTACTCGACTACTAACTTCACACACACAACACACACACACACACATACAACCACACAGCTAACCGAACACTGTGCGGCAAAAAAAAAATAAAACTTGTTACTTACATTCGACCGTAGAAAGCTGTACTTAAATAGAAAAAGGAACCTGTAAGAGTGTTGTACAATATAGTTTGTAATGAAACGGAATCATGTGTATTTTTTGAGCAATATGAATGAAAGAAAAGTATACCAAGAGTGCAAAAAACAGGGGCAGCAGGGAACGAGAGGAAAAGAAAGAAGACACGAACGCAAGAGAGCTTGCCCGAGCTCGCGCGTGCACACGTTGAAATAGGAGAGAGCACTAGAGGGAATTGAGTATTACACGCTAGAGAGAAAGATATATATCGCGTTTACACTCACATAGGATACATACAGACGCATGTACAAGTGCAAGACTCGAGAGACAGTGCATTTTTTCTACGAGTGTAAATAGACACGTACACACACACATATTACATACAGACAGACGAGAACACGCGCGCGCGCGACCACAGCTCTGTATACTTGAGGTTTTATTAATATTAATAAAAAAAAGCATACGTAGACCAAAATATATAATGTGTAACAGTTTTTCCTGTTTTTACTTAATTAATCTCCGTTCGTCTCCGATTGTATATACTTAGCACAAGACGCGCGCTCGGGAAGATAATAAAGGAAGAGAGAGAGAGAGATAATAAAGTAAGAGAGAGAGAGAGAGACAGAGAGAGAGAGAGAGAGAGAGAGCGTCATCGCGCACAGATAATAAAAGACATTGTGTGTAGCATGAGCTCGCTTGTCTCGGATATATACAAGGAGAGAGATGTAGGATTTACGATTGCGAAGAGAGCGACGGCGGCGGCGGCGGCGGCTGTTTTCTTAGTACGTGCGCGTCTATGGATCTCTGTTTTCCCGCCAATAGCCCAATAAAGCTCGCACGCGTGCGGTGAGAGGGAGAGAGAGAAAACATTTTCCTCCCCCTTCTCTCTCTCTCTCTCTCTCTCTCTCTCTCGTTTATTGTTCCATTTACGTTATCGCGCGTGCCTGCGTTGGGCCAGGCCAATTCGCACGTCTCTCGTAATGAGCCGCGCGGCCGAGAGGAAAACCTTTTCTCCCTATATACTCCCCTCTCGCCCCATCAACTGCGTATTTTCCGCGGCGGGGTTATTCTTTATGGCGCGCTGGTGCAATAATACGCTCGTAAATCGATAATGATTTTACCGCGTGGTCGGCCCTTTGTACGCTGGCCCTTCGTGCCGACGCATCATATGCGCTGTGCTGCGATGTTCAACCTCGAGGCTATATTATATTATGGGTATATATATATAGAAGAATCGCTCGCGGCCGATAACGCTGAAAAATCGAGGCTGATCGGCCTGCTAACCTGCTTTTCTGCTCTCGTCCTTTTTCCCTCTTTCTCTCTCGCGCGTGCACACATGCATCAGCAAACGTCGAAAGCGAGAGGGGACGAGGCCGCAGGACGAGCGACAAAGACGCCGACGCGAGCGCAGGGGAGCGTCTTTTCTGTTTGCACAATCGATCGAACCGCGCGCGCTTTTACATAACTAGGCGATATGTACGCGCGGGACATTGCCAGAACCGCGAGAGCAGCCTCGTCCTCGTGGAAACTCGGAACGGTTTTCCGGTGACAACGGAGCGACTATTAGATATCGAGTTAAAGAGGCGACACGAGGGGTGTGGAGAAACACATCACAGGCAGAGGGGGAGAGTGGACGTATTATTTTTACGGCGCGCGTGATTGAAAGCGCCGCACGTCGGGGCCGTGTTTTCGCGGAGATAGAGCGAGAGCGGCGGCGATTTAGGGGGTTGCAAATCTGGGAAAAGCGAGGAGAGGCACGCACAACACGTGACTCTCGACGCGTCTGCTCCGCGTCGAGGGTGATAAAGCATACTCGAATTATCCTTTTCTCGCTGCTGGACGACCCTACCATACTACCTCGCGTGTGTGTGGGTATAAATCGCCCGTCGTCTTCGCTTCTCTCTTGCACCCCTCTGAACTACATACGGGGCTTTTCCTCTATTTTTTTCTCATTGTACCGTTCGGCACGCTCCGATCGTCCGTACCATCTCTCTCTCTCTCCCTGTATCCGCAGCATCGCAGCCCATTTAGGTTTTACAGCACGTGGGTTGCGTATACGCCGCACAACGATACATATAATAAGCCGAGATGCTAGGCATCTCCTAATCGCTACTTCCACAACGGACTGGATTATGCAGGAAGATTATCCGCGCGGATAAGAGAACGCACGGGGCTTCCTTGCACCCGTCGTCTCCCTTTTGCCGGTCATAACCACAACGCTGCACTATAAGAGAACTCGTCTTCAACACCATGTCGGGTGTTTCCCCGGAATTGTTCGTCTCTACGCGTTCGCGCGGCCTTGAAAATCAACACCGCGCGCACGCGGTTAATGCGCTTCTCCTCTGTGTATACAGGCGTAATGGTATTCTCGGTTTGAGCATTATTAGGACGGCTTTGTAAGGCACACTCTCGTACCGCGTCCTACTCATTGTGGAGGAGAGAGATTTTACTCGGTGTTCGGTTGACTTTTTAAAACCGCAAAAGGGTCGCCGGAGAAATTTCCTAATGGGTTTTTGACTCAAATATATAGGATCTACTCGTATATAGTTGAAATTAAGATGTAAACGATGGGAGGTGGTAAATTACTGTTAGAAAATGTTTGAGTAGGGATTATAATTTTGAAGAACGCATTGATGCTCAACTGTCACGGTGCGAAGCAGTGAAAATGAAAATCGCCAAACGACTGGATTTCCTATACTATACGTTTATTATGTTGACACACTTTCTACACTTTCGGACGTAGAAAATATGGGATACTTTTAGCGGTTTACAAAACTCACGGCAGAAATCTTATTGAAAAATGTCATTTTAAGATCAACAATGCTCTCGTTGACTTTTTTGGTCCCTTGTATAATCTACCCTGTCCTAATTGCTCTATATTGTCTTGAAAATTTACCCAGAACCGCAGCCAACAACTCCAATAATTCACCTACTTTTCTAATGATACATATACAAACAATAACCCTACGATAATAAATAAATTAACTCATAAAATCCAGTGTTATGACAGGGCATAACCGCAACCCCGATTGCATATTAACGAACGTCGCTCTAAAAAAACACACTCCGACCCCGGCCCGCACTACATCCTAAACCACTGTTATGTACACACACACAGACAGAGAGACGTGCACACCTTTACGGAAAAGCCGCGGCAAAGGTATAGACACAAGAAAGGGCCGCCGTAGCCCTCCACGTATACATACTTACACACGTGGAATCGGTGCGCGAGAATCGGTAAAGAAAACACGCTCGCCGCCAAAGATACCTGTCGCGTCCTCCACCTAAAGCCTTCTTTCGCCGGCGAGATTTTTCCCCGGCAAAAGGGGACCGTCGATGATGAAAAAGCCGCCCGCGATTTGTTGTTTCAGCGCGCGGCGGCGGCGCACGAATAACAAAGAAGTCAATTTCTACTCCCGCACCTTTGGAAAATCGGCGCGGGACACGTCCGACGGACTATGGCCGCGCGAGTTATCATCGCGTCGCGTCGGCCGTCGGGTGCATGCATGCGAGCGCGCGTTTCTCGCGTACGGGTGTTAATAGTATTGGGAAAGGACTAGTTAAGGAGTTGTGGGGACCGGTGGACCACCCACGCCGCGCGAAAGACACACTCGAGCGCGCGTGAGGTAGGTACGGGGTTATAGATATGGTAGGAAGCGCAGGCTGCTAACTTCTTCGCCGCCGCCGCCGCCGTCGCTGCTGCCGTGAGTACATGTATAAGGTAGGTATATGCTAGCGAGGCCGCACCTTTTATCTCCCTCTTATAAAAATGACAAAACACTTTTATCGAGCGAACGGCGAGCCCTGTTAGGTCAGCTTGCTTTCACGGGCTGCAGCCAAGTCAAACAACACACCACCCACGCGCGATAACCTAATCATGGCTAGAGGAGCGCGCGCGGCGGCCCGGCCCTCCCTCTATACTCCCGCACTCAGATAATAACTTTGCTCCTCTCTCTCTCTCTCTAGCTCTGCTATCGAGTTACGCGTGCGGCCGTTCCCTATTTTCATTCCAGGAAGGTGTTTTTTTTCCACAGAGGTTGGCAGTGGTTATTGTATGCTACTACGTTGGATGGCTATTTCGATCGTTGGAATATTTTGTATGTCTTGTTTTCGAGATATTTAGGAGAAAACTGTGTGCCGCGCGGCAATATTTGTACGCCTATTTAAACAATATATTATACCATTTCCGTAGGTTGACTTGAAAAGTTAAACGCCTCGGTGACATACATACTTCAAAATTGGTGTTAGCGTGTGAATGTCACAATATCCGGATTTATAATCCGATGAGAGCTACACTATATCTATCCGGGTATTAAAATACTCAAGTATATTATACTTATATTCTTAAAATATCTGGCTAATAATATGTTTGCCTTATACAGACATTTATTTGAAGCTTTAAAAGTTTATTAAAATCACCGAATCAATGAAATTGAGATAAAACTGCATTATACATAAGTATTTATTGGTCCATTTAACGTTTGATTCATTTAACTGTTTGCATTCGTTTTTTACCTTGTTTGCCACTTTTAGTATGATCTCTTCATCAAATATATTATAATCTTTACTTCACATTTTTTAATATACTCGACATAACGATCAAAACGAATGTTTACCTTGAAGATAATCTTCAAAACAGTTTTACTCGTGTTTTGTTATGCAAATTGTTCATAGTTCAGAAATTCTTTTAGGGCTCTATTTTCTATGAAATTCTATAAGTACTATTGACTAATTGGTTGATACCCACTGGTTTGACTTGTTACATCTACTTATACTTCAACTTAAAAGAATATATTTAATAACTTCAGAGGGTCGAGCCTCAGCAATGGCTCTATATGAGACGAAGTAACGAATTACGGACGAAAATCGATATTTTGTTATAGCCATTTTATGTATAAAGTTTAATTTTTCATATTACATGAAAAATAATAGCGGAATGATGAAAATTGTGATATTAAAAATTTAATTAAATATTATTTCTCTTTATCCTACACAATAAGCGATAAATAATATCATTTATAAAAATTGTGCAAGTATTTCAAAACACATCGATAAACCTTATATATGCTATAACTAATTCATTGAATGGACAAAATAAATATTTATCATGTAGTCAATCGCTATATATATGCGAAACACAATCAGCTCGAAATTTAATGGCCAATGAAATCTGTTTTGTAAACTTTTCGATTTAATTAATGAAAAATAAAAATCAAAGGGCCGTTCAGGAAAATTAATTCAAAACTCGACTATAGAAACAACGAGCAAGTGTAATTATTGATTATTGCAAGAAATAACGGTTTAATGGACTCGAGAGATAATGAGAACCGTAAAAAAATATTTGAATTTCGTTCGCGAGTAAACTTCAATTGAATCGCTTACAACAAATCAGTTTGAAATTAAATCACGCGCGCATCACAGTCTCGAGCGAGAGAGAAAAAAAGTTTGCAAAAGTTGTTTGTCTCAAAAACAAGCCAAGCGAATAATAGCGAGATGCAATTTTTCTCCTCCTCCCCCTCCTTTGCGCGTAAGTATAGAAGTATAGTTTTAAAGACAGTATAAGAGTGAAAGATTGATATCTCGTCATTGTTTACCGATTGACATTCAATTAGTTATAGTAATATTTGTAAAAGTGTTAAGAGAGCAATGACTCTGTTGATAAACGAAGATAAGATTGAGATCGTAGGAAAGAGAGAGAGAGAGAGA
>JAPYZO010000535.1:0-42810 GCA_030522905.1 Torymus flavipes | reverse complement strand
TTTTTTAAATAGTATATATTACGCACCTAGGCAGGAAAAAATCGACCAATCATAATCATTAGAGGTGACAATCTCAAGTCCATCCCTTTTTGTATAGGAAGAGGACACAATATACTTATTTGAGGTTGAAAATGTTGTTTCCTCAAAGAGAAAGCATTGCAACGGTGAAAAAAATGTTTGACAAAAAATGTTTTAAAACATATTTTAAGACTTTTGCACTAAAGTTGTCGTCTTTGAGCAAAAAGAAAATTTTCATACGCGCGCGCGTGCTTATGTGTGCGTGTGTGTGTACCTACTGTGGCGATATCTTTTGAACCAGTTGATCGATTTTCAACGGACAAAGCTTATTCTCATTATTTCGTAGGATATTTTAAAGTATATAATAACCTATTTTTCGATTTTATTGATTATTTTTTTTAACAGCTATTATTGCTTAAAAATTACTTTTTAAATTCAAATTAGCTTTAGTCTGTCATTTGTTATTAAGGAAAATACGGTTTATACTTCTTTAATTTATTTCTAAAAAAATATTTTATTTATTGACTTCAAATTTTAACCACTTATTACATTTATTATGTAGTATAACATTTACCTAAAATTTCAAGAGATTATCTTCACTTGTTTTCGAAAAAAAAATTATTTAAAAAAGGGCGTTTTTATTCTTTTACGATAACAGAAGAAAAAATCGACCAATCGCCTTGAAAGTTAGTTGAGGTTAAAATTTTGTTTAAAATATTTTCTTATATTATCGACTTAAAATTTTAACCACTCATTACACTTAATTAAAAAAATTAATTAAAAAAAAGAGTAAAGAATGAAATTAAATTGAAAAAAAATTAAAGATAAAAATTTGTAAAATTAAAGTTAATTTTCTAAAATAATTTTGAAAAAATAAAATATGTTAAACACATGCATGTTGATAAATAGCAATTATTTTAATATATACTGATAATGATGTAAGTAATGAATGTAATAGAGCAATATAACTTTAGTGAGGAAACTGTTTGCCAATGAATTGGCAGCGGCTTTTTTGTGCTTAAAGTAAATAATTCAACAGTAATAAGTTATAAAAAAATGATGTAAATATATAAAATAGTATATAGGTATATACATATATTATTTTGTATTATCCTGTGGGTAAAATACGTAAAGCGCGAAATTTGAATACTAAGAATAAGTTTATTTTAATCTTTTTTTATTTTTCATTATTGTTAATGAGCTCAAAATATTTATGAATTATTGTCTTAGAAGCGTAAGTAGTATTTATCAAGTTGTTGTATAAACTGTGGATATAATTAACAACTCAATTAGAGAAGTCGAAATTGTGGATTAGCAAAAAATTATATGTACAAAAGAAATTTATGTTTATTTGTGATGTTAAAGTAGTAATATTGAGATTTAGTAAAACAATGTAGATATTTGTGGTGTATCATATTGAAAAGAATTTTTGTCTATGCATTACGAGATAGATGTAAATAAAGTTATGCGATGGGGAAAATTGGATATTTCTCAAAGTCTGAAATAGGTGAAGGAAGTGTGCAATGTTAAAGTTGGAGTACCCTCGAATTTGTCGTAACGAATCTGTTTAACATAAAACATGCCGATTTCTAGTGGGAGTGTGTAGCGGGTGTATCGCGGAGATACATATATGCTGAACAGGGATTGGCGGAGAAGAAACGGCGGGCGCGCAAAGAGCCGACAGAGAAGAGACTAGGTAGCACGTGCATGTGCATGCGCTCGCTCTCGAGTGCGCAGAGCAAACTGAAGTAAAGCCAGGTTGGTGCCCCCGCTAGGGTGAACGAACGGCTATGCACAGCCAAAGCCAGCCCGTATGCACCTCCACCTCCTCTTTTCTTCTTTCCTCGTCTCTTCTCCTCTTCTCTCCGCTCGCTCCTCCCTCTCCTCTCCTCTCTTCTCATCCTCTGCAAGTGTCTTCGTGAACAGACTCCTTTCCGCCACAGACCTTTCCATTAAACCTTAATTCACACGAAACTTTTTCTGCTTCCTTTATTCACTTTTTTAATTCATTTATGAATTCGTTCACTTGTCTATGAAAACACTGTCGAACTTCCCAATATTCTCACCTTTCGCGCTTTCCTAACTCTGCTTTTCGAATCTTACGTATTTCACATTTTCTTTTCTTTCTTCTTATGCACTTGCTTCTACAACTTTTCTTGTTCATTTTTATCATTCAAATCTTTTTGTATTCAATGTTGACGTTTTCATTCTTTTCCTCTTTTTAATAACTTAATAACAATTACATAAATTAATAAATTTTTCAATGTCTTAATTGAAAATATATTTTATGTATCATTTTTCATTTTACGAGTAGATTATCGTTCTGGTCGTAAAATTCTCCTGGATATATATATGCAATTGTTTATACTCTTAAATTTATTATTATAGTATTCCGATATGAATAAACTATTTTTATAATATAATTAATTTTTGAGTGTATAATATAATCTACAATATCTTTTTATAAGTATATTCTTGCGTAATACATGAAAGTACTGGAGCATCAAAATGTTATGCGTCATTGAACAAAAACAATTAACACGTTCTTTCAGTGATTATCGATGTTTAATTAATTTCATTATGCTTGCTTTATAAATTAGTAAATAACGGATCTTTAATACTTAATTTTCATAGCAAAGACAAAAATTATTATTTTATATTGAACAATGTACAAATAATGAAACTAAATATAAATGTATGATATATTTTTCTTCATGGCGTGCATGATCATTTTATTTTCAATACATAAAAAAAAATTAAAATAATTATTGAAATCCTGAAAATTTATCGAATAATTTATTACCAGATCTTTTATAATAGTACTTTTCGATTCCAGTGCAAGAGAGATGATTCGCGCCCGAGCGAAGCGAGGGTGGCAATTGACACGAATCAAGAATCATCACTCGCCCTAATATCGAACAATATTTTTTCACACTCCGTGCGCAAAGTAGACACTTTGCACACGCTCAAATAAAACGGCATGCGCTAAATCAAGCTTTGCACACGTTGTATTAAAAAATTGTATTCGATACGCGAGTGAGAAAGTGATTTTATCCTCGTGGGGCCTTTTCACCCTCGCTTCGCTCGGGCGCAAACGTCCACCACGAGGATAAAATCACATTTTCGCACTTGTATCGAAAATAACTATTTCCTAACGGAGTGTGCAAAATTTTGCGAATCCAAATGAATGTGCAAAGTAGCACATTCCCGCACTAGTGTGCTTGCAGTGCGGGAATGTATTTTTTCATTATACTTATAGAACAGTGTGATATTTTGACAAATTAAAAAAAAGGATACAGTCCTGTACGCAGTCTTAATACAATATTAGTTATTGATATACAACGATCATCAATATATATCGGCAAATCCATGATACTTTGAACTATTAGTGTGAGTTTTTTTAGATAATTTATACCCGCTATTAGCAATGGCCTGCTAAGCACATAAAGGAGACTGACTGTAAAATTTTCAATTTTTGCGTAGAAAATCAGTCAATCTATATTAGTGTAACACGCAGGCCGTAGCCTAGGGGTGTACAAAACTGTCTAAAAAAGGTCCACTTTTTGAGAGTGACAAAAAGTGGACTTTTTTGGAAATTGTTGTTCATCCCCAAGCTTCAGCCGGCTTGGCACACTAATATGGTTTACCGGACAGGTTTTCTACGTAAAAGTTGAAGATTTTACCCAGTCCCGTTCATATACTTCGCAGGCCATGCAAATAGCAGCCATAACAATACCTAAAAAAGTCACACTAATAGTTAAAAGTATTATGGATTTGCCCATATACAATATAAATAGAGCTCAGTCTTAGAATCATTACAGAATCGCTCATTCTTAAAATTATTATAAAATCAGTCGATTATGGGAGAATATTCAACGCAATAGATTGCTATCACGACCAGGAATCAGTCTAGATTAAATAAGTAAGATCGGAGAGCGCTCTTGAAACGAGATAGGCTAAGAAGATATGTTTTTGCCTAGTGAGCCGAAAGTACCACTTTCGCTCCCGGCCTCACTAGACAAAAAAATCGTATACTAACCATGGGAGCAAATAAAGAATCCCTCAGATCGCATGTTTGTCAATTACATGCGTCCTGGGACATTCTTTACTTTTGCTCCCTAGGTGTGTCATATACTATAATATCTCTAGAAAGAAACTATACCCTGGCTGAAATTTAAAAACACGAATGTGGTATTTTCGGTCCGGATATGGGGAAAAATAGTATACGCTCCACGGGAGTAAAATTGACCATTCCAAATTTCGGTTTTGCAATTTACACAATACATGGACTGTCCAAGTTTGTTACTCCCTAGGTGCGTAATATATACTATTCCACACTAGTGCGGAAATACGTTATACTTTCGCACTTATGCAGGTTCGCAAAATCGAAATCGGCGCAACTCGTTTGGAAAAATAGTATCCTGCGCAACACGTGTGCAATAGGTCACCTGCACTCGTCTGTTTTGTCAAACTTGACTCGTGTGGGAATGACCTATTTTGGGCACTAGTTGCGTAATTTACTATTTTAAAGCGACGGGCGGAAAGCCCGAGCACAAGCGTGCTCAAAATGTGTATTTTGTGTACTGAGTGTGGAAATAGTAAATAATTCTGATACGAGTGTGAGAATCGAACATTATTTTTTGACACTTCGCGCGTTAATATATTTATTAATGAACGCAAGTATGTATTAATGCATGCAAAAAAATAATATACTCAGAAGGAGTAAAAAGGAGTAAGAATAGATAGATAATGTACACTGAAAAACCTATAGGAGAACCGTTCTCTCGAAAGGGAGAAAATTTACCCAAAACACTCTGTTATATACTACACCAGTAAAACCGCGTGCCGAAAACAATATCGAAACACTCTTCGCGAGTATTTTCGGGTAAATTTTCTTCCAAAACAGGCACACTGCTGCGTTTATGTACTGCGTTAGCGCAATTGGCGCCGCTTTTCACTCGGAAGTTTTTCAGTGTAGGACTTGGACGGTATACTTGGATGTATATGCACCACTTCCAAGGCGTAATTAATTTATCTTCAACTCACTTTTTTCTAGTGCGTTCTCTCTAGTGCGCATAGCCCTTGAAGAAGAGCCATTGTAATGAGAGAGAGAGAGAGAGGGAAAGAGAGGCATGCAGACATGAGAGACAGATATGGAGTTAGTCTTTCTGACTCGTATGCCAATGAATTCCCACATCAAATGCGTGTTATTATCGTAATCAAAACTCTTCTTTTATTTGATTTTTTATTGTTTCTTAAGATATTTTTTCAACGATTTTTATTTAATTATTTAATTTTTTGTATTGTTCACCACTCACTACCACATTTAATTTTTAACGGTTGAATATTTATCTAACCAATGTCTAAAAATATGTAAAAGTTGGCAATATTTGGTAAGACTCAAGATGCAGGTGTATTGTATTGTGTGTATATTATAATTCCATCATGTGATTGTATAAAAGTGGTATTGCGTTAAGAATTGGTCGACATGATTGAAAGAGGCAAATGTAAATAAGTTTGAAAAAGAAAACTTGAGTGAAATATTTTGTTTGTTGAAAAGTGCGGCATTGTCGGTGTATGTTTGTGAGCATATAGGGATGAGAGAGAGGAGAGGAGAGAGAGAGGAAAGAGGTGAAGATGTTTAATGAGATTTGGGGGTGGCAGGCTGAAAGGGCGTCGAGAGTAGGGATGGGCGAGTGGGCGAGGGTGGGGTGGGGATGGAGGAAGACCGCGGAGCTAGCGGCGAGCGCGCGCGCGCGCGCCCCGGAGAGCTTCAGTCGTACGCGCGTTTACAAGCACGCGACACGCGCGAGCCGCGCACCGCCGAGCGCCGAGTTTCGCGCGCCCGCCAAAACTATAGCTAACTCGGACCACGTGCGCTCTTTTCTCTCCTCTCTCCGGCTCTCTTTCGCCGGCCATACCTAGTTGGCATCTCGATTGCAGCCGACTCTTGCTGGCGATCGGCCGATACATCTCGTGCCGTCCAGGGACCAGCGCACCGTCTCTCCTCCGCCGGTGAGTCTTGCCTATGAAAACCTATAAACGAGCGCAGCTCGCGCGGAGCTTGAATGTAAGTGGCGAATGCTGTACCTACTGTTTGTGCGCGGCCCTGCGGGGTCTCTGACCGCGCGCAGCTCTCAGCTCGCCGCGAGTTCAGAGAGAGCGCGCGCTCGCTCGCGTGCGTGAGAGAAAGAGAGAGAGAGAGAGAGAGAGAGAGAGAGGGTGGAAGGGAGGGAGGAGAGCTTGCCTGCAGATTTCTTTCCGGCTATCTCTGAAAAGCGCGCAACCACAACAATAAGTATGAGCGCGGAAATGGTATATAAATAAGCGCCGCTATATGCAGCTGAGAAAGACGCAGGGTTGGACGCGGGGCGCAGGGTTGCGGCTGAGAAAGAAAGCGTGAATGAGCGAAACGACTACTGTTACGCAAGAGAGCGTCGAAAAGCTGCGAATAAGAGGTTAGCGTTTAAAATACACACATTCGGTCGAGCGCGTGGGGCGAGAGAGGGAGAGGGCCTCTCTCTCTCTCTCTCTCTCTCTCGCTCTTTCTCTCCGCGGCCGTGCTGTTAGCCGAGCCGCTCTCGCACACTGAGGCTCTCTGCCCGCGCTGCAGAGGTGCATTGACCGCAGTTGACCACACGTCATCAAATGAGTGACGTCACTCGTCGACTGAACCGCGCGCTATTCTACGTCACGCTTCGGCGAACCCCTAGGATCTCCCGACATTTTGCCCACCTTCTTTTCTTTGCATCGCCACTTGGCCCAATCGAGCTTGCAGCGCGGCCTGCATCTGACCATCGGCATATACTTACTATCAATTATATATTAGGACTCGCAAGTCCACGGCTCGCTCGCTTGCACTGGCTTGCACTCTATTTAAACGCGATTGCATCGCTTGAACTCGCGAGAAAGTAAGTCCCTGCTGCAACTTTCTCCCGCGAGTAAACGCGGGTCACCGGGCATCGGCCTTTCCCTCTCTCACTCCTTTCTCCCTGCCCCTGCCCCCTGGCTCGCGCGCGCGCGAGCTCGCTGCTTTCTCGCTTGGCTAGACTATCAGCGTTCATCCAACGAGCGCAGCTAGATATCTATCTCGACGAAAAGCACATTTGCGCCATTTTACTTTTCATTGCCTCCCTTCCTCTTTCTCCTTTTCATTTATTCTTTCGCTGTCCTTACGAATCATTAAACGCATATATATAAGGAAAATCATTTTTCATTCGTTCCATTACTCTAGTCAATATTAGCAATAATTTCAACGAACCAAGTTCAAAAATATCACTTTACCTACACCATTTCTGCCAATTCACAAAATCCTGTTATGATTAATTTCAAAATTTGAAAATTTACTCAATTTTCTTTACTAAATATTATTTTAATTTGCCCGCCTGTATGATTGATTGATAAAAAGTATAATAAGCAATTTAAGCAGATATGTCGAAAAACTAAATAAACTAGTTCCACATATCTCTACAAATGTTTTTATCTTTATCTTGGTATAAGTATGAGAGAGCATAGACTTAAGTCACCTTATCTAGATATCGATATATTTCAGAAAATAAAAAGGTAAAAAAATCGAATATAGGTACTGAATATAATGATGGTTTCTCTTTTAATATCAGTTTCGGATGTTCATCAGAATGTTCTTTTACCTGCATCCCATAAATAATTTCTATTGCATTGTATTCAGAATATCTTGAAGAGCAGTAAACTATTAAGATAATTGCGAATATTTAAAATTAATATAATTAAATAAATATCGAAGCAGCACTGACAAATTATGAAATCGAAATTTTAAAAGATTATACTAGTTTTCGATATATACGTCGGTGCTGTAACACGGTAATGTTGCTAATGCATGTAAGTATTTATAAGAGGTTATAAAAAATAAGATTTTTTATTATTTTAAATTTTATAAAAAAAATGCTGAGTTACAATTACAAGTATAGTTTTTCTAAACGATTGATATTGTTAAATTTTAAGAGTTTTAACGTTCAATTCTGTGGCAGCTTTAAAATGGTAATTTTGACTAAACTATTTGTAATTGTTATTAAATTTTTTTCACAATGTATGCCGTTTGCGCATAAAAGATAAATTAATATAATTTTTGCTCAAGTACAATATCCAAGAATGTATGATTATAAAAATAGATCGTCTTAATGTACAGGTAAAGATGAATTAAGTTGAGCTGCATCATTAAGGTATCCCGATGATGATAATGGTTTAATCCTGTCGATATAATTTCAAAAGAGCTGACATAAAGAATAATTGAAAAAAGAAACATAAATGAAGTAAACGGTGATGATGTATGTATAAAAAAAGAGTGAAAGTGCAAGTAGCGTTCAAGTTCAGGTTGAGTGGAGAGTGGAGGTGTCCCAGTTATATGTGTCAGGGTTTGCGTCGATGCCATACGGCGCGCGCGACCTTGACTGTCGACTCGGCCGCCGTAGCGTCTCTATATCACTGGGTGAAGGAGAGCCTTCAGGGTCAAAGAGACGATTACTCGACTGGGACTGAACTTCCTAAAACGAACCGCACTGGACCAACGCGAACAAATCCACAAAAAGCCACAGCTATTCCTCTCTAGTGGCTATATATCGTGTACGTAAAAATGCCGCTCTCTCTCTCTCGCTCGCTCATTACAACTCGTAAGTTAGAGATTAATTTAAAATAGCGATGAGCCATCTTATATTTACTAAAAGTCTTGATTATTTAGTCTATTAACCGCATATGAAAACTACCTCAACCTTGTCCATTAAAAGACACGCCTACTTTTGTCCGCGCGTTATCTATGACACGCGGCTAAAGACGAGATATTACACCAATGCCCTTGAAAGTATGTAAAAATCGTCAGTTATTCTCTGCCTGCGCACAGTTATTTGTCGCTTAACCAGTTAACATCTTTTGCATGTATACTTTGATGCTGAAAATTTGGCGCGCTTTTTCTAGGAAAATAAAACAGCATCAAGTTCCAAGTATTTCATATATATATATATATATCCAAGCAGTTGAATATTTACTCGAGTTTGTCGACATGGTGGGATTTTGGAGAGTACTTTTAAATTTGTAACGTGTATCCCTGAGACAGAGAGCAAGGTCGATCTTTTTTCACCAAGAGCAACTGCATTAAGTCGTTGCGTTTTTATCGAGAGGTCTATTGATAATGGAGAGATAAGATCGGATGCGGTGAAGAATCGTTTTGAGGCCTTTATCAGTGGCATATCGGCTCGCTTTCGGAGGGCCGAGCGGCAGGAAGCCGGGAGCGAGCGGTGGGAGGTAAAAAGTGCAAGTGGCAGTTTGCGCAACGAGCGCCTGTCCTCCAGAGCCGGCTCTCCGGCGCTTCACCTTCGCTCGCGGAACGATTCGGGCGCGTGGGGCTTCTGCGCGCGCGGCGGCGGCGGCGGCGGCGGCGGTGGCGGCGCTGCGTGGCCGTGGCTATGGCCTTAGGCCCCCCTCCCCCCGGGCGCCGCGCGAGCCGGCCTCTCGCCGAGCCAAGAGACACGCGGCCGCGAGTGCGCGCGCGCGACTGCAGCGAGCAGCACGGCAGCTAGTCCGCCCGCAGCCAGCGAGCCGAGAGCCAGCAGAGCCAGAGAGGGAGAGTGCGCGATCGCCAGGACAGCGCAGCCGCGCCGGCCAGTCCGCCCAGGACGTTCACACCGCCGCCGCGCGCTTTTCAAAGTGAGAGAGAGAGAGAGAGAGAGAAAGAGTCGCGAGTGCAGAAGCGACAGCAGAAGCGACAGCAGAAGCGAGAGCAGAAGCGCCAGCGGACGCTGCAGCCCGCGGTGACGCAACGCGCGCGGCGTGTCGCAACGGCGCCCCGCGCGCACGTGCGCGAGGCCAGCCCCGCGGAGAGTGCATAAACAATCGGCCGCGTCGGTCCGCTCTTTACGTTCTTTCTTTCCCAACTTGCGACAATTGTTTAGCCCAACAAACGACACTTCTGCCCACTATTATTATTATTGTTAAGCGTGCGCGAGTGCAAGCGAGCAGCTCGCCTTCTGCACATTGCCACTCTGGCAGTTCGGGCTACTTGCGAGCCTACCGAGGAGCCTTCCTCTGCCAGCCGCCTACACGCTCCCGCCTACCGCTGCGCCAAGTAAGTTGCGAATCCCACCCTTGCTTAGATTTTATCATCCTTTTCTATCGTCAATTATTTTATATCTCACTTCAACTCGAATCTACCCTCATGAGCATTGCACCGCACCTATATTAACAAACTATACCTATAATATTTTCAACAATATTTCAGCCACATGTACAAATTTTATCATGCGCATCTTCTTTAAACTATAAAATTTCTTCTTTAAACCAATATACAAGCGTTTATTACGCCGTCTCTCACTGAATAATTACACTATTTTTTCTGTCGATCGATTAGATTTTCATTTATTCTAGTATATCAGATTTAAGTACCCAAAAATACCACATCCTGTCGTGTAATAAGAATACAATCACAAATTTGAATTTGCTTTAGCGAAATACAGTGTAATGATGGATTTTCATTTTGACGTCTGGATATTAAATTCATTTTCAAACATTTATGTCATATATACTTGCAAAGGTTTTATATACCGGTGTATTTTTGGGGGTACTTGAAAAAATTGAGCCTATACCTAAATCAGTACGAATTTCGGATTATGAATTTATATCTGAATATTAAATATATCACAATAATACAGTTGGTAATGGTCATTTATTATTTTGCAGAATATTACCATGTAATATTATTATCAACCGTGATATTCGAATTTATTCCATGTAGAAATATATACTTATATATTTTAAAAACGCAATTACTTAATCAATATTCTTTTATTTTTGCAAAACGTACTTATTTTAGCAAGTTTAAAATCAATGATGTTAATAGAATCCTTGCGACTTAATTGGTTAGTCTATTATTACTCGTGTAACATTCTGGTTATAAATTTAATGGAAACACTTTTGCTTACAAAGTTAAGGTTTACACACATATATATACGCGCGCGACCACACAGGCAGGTACAGGCACACACTCACGCTCGCTCAGTTGAACGCACACAGAAAACTTGCATACCTAGAATTTCTTTCACTAAATTGTTATATATATATAATAATTATAACGAAATATAGAAGATTATTTTTTTATTTTCAAAGCAGAAAACATTTTTAAACGTGTATTTAGTTACTTTTTTCTATCGAATGTCTGACAAAATCTTGATATATTTCACTAATTTCAATTCTTCAACATCATTCTTTTCGATTTTTTATTCCTTTTCCCGATGAAATTTCGACGTATTCTTATATTACTTTTTTCTTGTGATTTGTGAATCACCAACAGTCGAAATAAAAGTGAAGAGTATGTTAAACTTATAGTATATATAGTAAACAAGAACAAAAGTCATTCTGATTAGTGATTGAAAACGCACCCTTAGTTGTATTTTGGCGCTTATGTGTGTATAACTATAGCCTGTGTAGTAAATAAATACAAAAAATTAAATAATTAAATTTTAAATATTTTTTTAACTTTTTATTTAGTCATCTTAATACGAGAATGTTAGTTTTGTACGCTTTTTTAGGTTCTTCTAGTTACAATATATCTATGAGCCTTTCCTTCTAAATCCGATTTTTGCAGTCATATTTATTTACTTTATAGATTGACTCTGTAATATGGACACTGGATTAAGTCCCACCTATAGTTTTTATGGGAAGCTCATAATACTTCGTAATCGGAACAAAGTTTTTTTCCTATTTTATAAGTATAAGTAGACATTTGAAATTAAAAACTGCCAAGCCCATTTTCAACAAGGGAAGAATCGAAGAATAATCTGCATCAGTCGAATATCACCCTTATTGAAAATAGACTAGGCAGTTTCTGATTCTCAGTATCTCAAATACTGATATACTTTCAATGCATTAACGAAACAAAAAGTTCTAGTAAGCTGGAAAGTTTTGAATCTCCCTTGGTGGGTCTGTAATTGGTATATTTACCCAACAATTAATCGACTGAAGAATTTTTTTTCCTCAACAAATTCTTTGTTGTCGAGCAGGCAACTCAGATTTTCGTAAGCTTTTATTGAGCGGAAATTAGCAATAGATGAGCATTTATTTTATTTCATATTAATAGTTACAATAGCCTTGGTACTTAAGATGATATTGTAGTGTAATACAAGAGTATTTTGCGACAACAAAATTTTAAATTTGCAATCGTAAATATTGCCCACTATAAATGAAAAGTTGATTTGCATATATGCCTATAAAATAAAAAAATAAATAAAAATTTCAACTATAAGTTATATAAAAAAATTATTGATGATTACAGTACGAAATGCTATTGTTTATAACCTTATCGACTAACTAGTAGACAAATTATACTTCATGTATAAGCATTAATAAATTCCAAAATTTACTCACCGTAAGCCCACCTGGAATTGCACAAGAAAAAGGATAAATCTTGATTTATTAAAACTAAATGAAAAATAAAAACGTTTATTTAAAACTTTTGCTTAGAAAATCTTTTTTAACTCGCAAATCACTGTATTTATTTTTAAATATGTTTCCAGTTATCAGGGCTACGACAACTGTAACACAAATTTTACTTTCTCGCATAGAGTTAAAGCCGAGAAATTAGTTTAACGGAGTGTTGTTAATGACCGAGCACATCCTAGTTTTTAGATAACATGAAACATTTATTATGATAGTAGTAAAATCAAAACAACATGACTCACCGTAATAAAATATTCCACCATTTTGTAAAAGTTTAAGTAGATACATGCCTATTCCTAAACGTTTAAAAATATTTCATAACGAAAAATAATATCCTGGTTTTGTATATATCGCATTGTACATCTCTTCTTTCTTTTTTTTTTACTCTTAAAAAAACGATGACCGGATGGTGTGAAGCATTTAAAGGTTGATTTTGATTGGTCTGTAAGAAATAGGCGCGAAAATCCGCTACTTCCGCTACATTTGAATTTTTGCAAATGAATTTGTATTATTCTTAACTATCTAAGTTTAGACTGCCGGAATTTCAGGGGCTTCAATCTTTTTAGATAATGCCTAAAACCTTATCGCTATATCTTAGATATAACCTATACAAAGTTCCGATCATAGGTAGAGTCTATATTTAGACTTACCGGCAGCCTCAACTAATTAATTAAATCAAATTAGAATAAAAAGATTAATTTTTTCCATGATATGATAAATTATCTGATTATCCTATCATTTAAACCAATTAAAATGAAATCATAATGAATAGAATATTACACATCTAGGGAGTAAAAGTAAAGAATGTCCCAGATCGCATGTAAATTGTCACGTACATGCGATATGAGGAATCCTTTATTTTCTCCCATGGTGCGTTTACGATTTCTTTTTTGCCTGGCCGATAATACAACTCTTGCGATCGAGTGTCGGGAGCGAAAATGGTACTATATATTTATATCTTCAAAAACAAAACAGTACCCGCGCAACGCATTTGGATTTTCCTAATAATTTAAAAATTGTATTTCCAGTAGAACACACACACGCGCGCGCGCGCGCGCGCCACACACACTATCCTTTTATATTTCCGTTTAGAGCAAAATTAAAATATACAGCATAAGTTTTTATTTTTATTTATTTATTTAATCATTTTGTCGTCGCTTTCATTGGTTGCATGCAAAATTCTACTTTTTTTTTACCGGAATTGTAATTTTTAAATATAGAGTTTTAGAGTTTGTGTTTAATAAATCAAAATAGCTAATTCTCATAATGTACTAATAGAAATTTCATTCTTTTTCATTTTTAATGATTCAATATTTTTCTAAACATGACATGTACTTTAATCATATTTAAGTAGTAAAAATTAACGAAACCGTTTCTTTTCCTATACAAATTTTATCTAATCCTTGAATTCTTTAATGTAATCAAAACGAACCCTAGAAAAACGCTATAAGTTATAGATTTGAGTGTACTTTATAATATGACATACTTGCCTTCGGGAAGCTATCGCACCCTTTAATCCGAGAAATTTCAAAAAATATAGTATATTTCAACTTTTTACATCAGTCCAACGTGTTCTCCCAAAATAATGTAAAAAGGCGCATTACATGATTTTAAAATTACTTTTAGATTAGGATTGGTTATTGTTTTGTGTAAACGAATAAAATTATAAGAACTGAACATATTGGTTTTATTAAAATTATTAATAAAATGACTTAAATAAAAGAGTTTAAAAAAATTAGTTTTAGTAGAATGCAATTATAGAAACATCGTTAAAAAATTAAAATTTTTGAATTTTCTATAGTAGGTATTGACAGTGTGCACGTGTCGTTGTTTGGTTTTCCCCCACGGCAAATAAATCCGAGAAGATTTGGCCGAGAAGTTTTGCAATCGCGGCCTCGTATGACCTTGTCCTTGAGAAGTGCGAGAGCTCAACGACGAGTTGCACACTACTCAGCCGTTCAATTTCACATTTTGAGCTTTATATATTTTAACTACTAGATAGTTTCTTTTTCGCGTAGCTATGTACCAAAAATAAAAATAAAAAAATCAAGAAAAACATTCAACGGTAAAAAGATAGTAGATAGGTATGGTTAGAAAGAGTTATACAGAAACAAAGAACGAAGAACGAGCATATGGAAGAGAGGGAGAAAACTAATAACGCGGATGTACTATTAATGTTACTATCTTAAACGTAGAGACATACGCGGCACAAATAACATGTGTGATATATATTAATAAGGTATTTTTAGTCTAGGCCAACCGTCATATCTGAAAATCCGTCTTCTCTTTTTTTTATCTTTTAAAATCTAATAAGTTTTACTTGTGTACCATTGCGAATTTTATTTAGTATTAATTTTTTTTCTTTATATTAATAATATAAAAAAATTAAAATATGCTTAAACAGTATAATTTTTACGCTTTTGGGTTGTTGGACATATGTCTGCATTCGTCTGCCTAAAAAATCACACGGTATGCGTAGTCCTTGATTCCTGCTCTCTCTCTCTCTATCTTTCTCTCTCTCCTTTCTCTTTCGTGCTCTCCTCTATCTCGTCCTCTTGAAGTATAAGTACACACTTGCCAATACGCTCACAAGTTTCTCCCCCTCTTCATTCTCTCTCTCTCTCTCTCTCTCTCTCTCTCTCTCTCTCTCTCTCTCTCTTTCTCACTGTTTCTCACTGTTTCTCATTTGCTTGACTGTGTTAGCTGTTACGTGGCGGCCTTCGCTCAGTCTCGGACCGAGGGCCAAATCCATCCAATCTTTATTATTTAGTATTTTTACCAATATTAGCTGTATTTTGATTGAAAAAAATGTAAAAATACCCTTGAATACGTAGATATTAGATTTACCCTTTCTTTGTTATTTTTTTTACTAGATATCATTGAAAAAAATTATGTTAAAAGAAATTGTATTTTTCATTTGCACAAGTAGTACTTAGACCGATTTTTAGTGCAATAGACAGGTAATCGAAAAATGAAAAGGTTTTGAGTTTTCTTCCAAAGACATTATGACTAGAAATAACAATATTTTATTCAACTGAACAAGGTTGACTATGCATATAAAGATACAAAATTAACTTAATTTACAAAGATTAAAATGCATACATCGAACGAATGTAAAATTTATGAGGATGCAGTAATTATATTTTAAAGGTAGTCTATAATCCATTATGTGGATTATAATTTCGCAAACCGACCCTGAAAACTTGCTAGGAGATTTTTGTCCTTGATTCATCTCTATTAAAAACCCTTTCCTAACCTTGGATTGGCGACAACGGTCAAAAGGGTTTTGTAAGGTTTCCTTTTTGATTATTCCTTTTAAAGTTTATTCGATACAAGTACATTTGATTAACAGATAGAATGATTAGGAAGGGAATACATAAGGAAAGGAGAAGGAGGTGTCGCCCTGGATAAAGCCGGTCATGGGCTTGTTCCTAGTTTCTCATCAAGGATTAGTTATATATATGTTCTTACTCTTAAAAATGTTGAGATGCCACCTAAATCGCTTTATTCTTATTTTTGCGATGTGTATTTTAGTTTATCTTTTTATAAAATAACCCCATTTTGAGTAAGTTTTAATACTAAATTTTTTAATTCACAATATCATAAAAATAAATTTTACTTTTAAAAATATTGACAAAAAATTTCTTATTTTGAAATCCCTTATAACTATTTGGGAGAGGAATGATTTAATATTATTATAAAATATTTTGTAGGTGTTGTATACAATTTTAAAGAAATGATAGTTAAAATTATGAAGTACTTTCTGACATTGAACATGTATACGGTTCATTGCATTTGATTCTAAGTGACTAAACAAGCATGGAGACCTTAACTTTGGTACATGACAGTAATACTTATATATAAAACAGAAGACAAGGTTACGAATGATTTTACGCAACTGCTCGGTAAATTCATATCGTTAAAGAAATTTGTCGCCTTTCGTCCCGAGAATAAACATCACAGTTTGTATGCATTGCATACTGTTTTTAAACAAAATGTCTTACCAAAAATACTTCCTTGCAACAGCAGATGGCTGTCGATTTAGGCAACAAAAGAGTATAAACTGTAATTTATATTACATTATATTCTTTATGTGTGTGTACTTTTTATATTTAAGCTCTAAAAATATGAACAAATTTAAGAAAATTAAAATGGAAAATTTTCAACTTTATTATGGAATTGTGAAATTAAAAGATTTGGAGTTTACCAAACATTAAAAAATAAAAATGAACTCCGTTGCTTTATATTATTGACGCATTGGTTCATCAGCGTATTTGAGTGTTGAACATTACTTTTCAATAACAGGAAGAAGTCATTTCATATGTGCACGTAAATGGAATACCATGACTAGATTTAAGATTTTTTTATTATACTTTCTTTTAATATTAAAAGGACATATAAGTAAAATACTTTTCTTATTTTGTTCCCATTTGGAAATAGAAATACATCTTCCGTTAAGAGGATGTTAGAGCGATTTATTATTTTAATTAAATTTTTAGTTTATCTTAACGATTTTAATTTTATTATATTTAGAATAAGTTAGAAAACACTAAATCACAAAGATGGTCGTTGAAAATTTGAAAAATGAAAACAATACAAAGAAAATAGTAAGATGTTGATAACAAAGTTATAAATTATTTTTTTTATATTATTACTATTTGTAATGGCTTTGATATTCTCCTAACGGTATAGTATGCGTGTTAAGAGTCATTAAGGGAGTTATCGTGCTATCCAGACCCATCCAGGCTTATATTATGAAATAATTAATATATACAAAGCAACATGTAATTGTTTACCGTTTAAGCACAATAAACTTGAAGTTTACTGTAAACAATGACATGTTCGTTCGTATATATACATCATTATTCCATATAATATAAGCCTGGATAGATCGTAGACAAATGTTTAAGGAGCGAAATGAGACGTTAAACTTTAAAATCGAATGAAAAATAAAAAGTTGGTAAATCCGAAAGTAACTTTTTACTTATTGAACAATATCTACGGATTCGATTAACAATTTTTTATTACAGTATGTTTTTCGGTTTAGAAAGTATTTGCCTTTCATATCCGTTTGTACTTACATTATTATATTTTAATAATTTAGACATAATATAACAAAAACGCTTCTGCTATTTGTACTTCAGTATATACATATATAACGGAATATAATTTCTCTAGTCAGATGTCAAAGCAAAACAAACATCACAGCGACGTATTTTGAAACTTATTCTCTGAATCAATGTACTTTACATCTGACGTACGTTTAGCAAGAGCCTTACAAATCTATAAACAATTGGACATAACTTGGCAAGTTTCGAAAATTTTTCAATTTTTATATCGGTACCTCCCCCTGAAATTAAACAAGAAATAAAATTAGACCTTCCAAATCAATAACTAACTACAAAAATCACTGGCTAACAAAAATTTGTTTAGTTTTTTTTTCTGTTATATCATTTTTTAGATTTGGAATGTGTAAACAAATCAGTGTAACAAATTCTTTAAAAATTTTATAAAGGCTTAACTTTTTGATAATATGCAGACTATATAAAAATTAAATATTTCACAAACTGGTGATTAATTTGAATAAAATAATAAAAAACAATTATTACAGTAGCATCGATCATGTCGTAGGCCTATTTTTCAATGTTCGATGTGCTCAGATTGGATAGTGAGAATTCGAAAAACAATAATCTATTTTAGTACTTCATTCGTTCTGCTAATTTCATCGTCTTTAAAACATTAATATTGAAGTAATTTTGAAAAGCGATGTCAAATTTATGTATGAATGTTTTTTATTTCTAAAAATAAGTAACTATCAGCAAATGTAAAATAAATATTATTTCGTACATAATGAACTGTTGAGTTTTTGCTGTTGGGCAGAGAAGAGGAAGAAGGTATGACATGGTTATGGGGTAGAGGGCTATGTGAGAAGGCAAGTTTTGAATATGGCAATTGAATTCTAAGGTCTCAATTGTTGATTAGTGAGGGCAACTGAGAGACGAGAAGCGAGAAACGCGAAGCGAGCGTGGCGGGACGTTTGCTGCGTGACGCAAGACGGCACTCGCATGCACTTGGCATAGAAGTTCGACGTCACTCGGCGCGCAATAGCGGAAGGCTACGCTGAGCAGGCCGCGGAAGGCCGCAGAAGGCCACTTGGCGTTACTCACCGATACTCGTCAAATCATCTATGTAATGCATTCAAATACCTGCTTTTTATTTTCATTAATTTTCATCCTCGTGTCAACCGGCTTCCAAAATTATCTTTATGTCTACCTCATTTGCCTTTCGTTGAATTTACTTCTTAACCGTCATTACAACATTTATTTCTCTTCGTGTTTATAGCGATATACTGTTCAGCTACGTTTCAAAAGTCGTTACAATAAGAAAAAGGAAAAATGGGATAGTATTAGTTGATAGTTGAATTATTCTTTAAAAAAGAGGACTTGGTACTTTGGTGTAAAATTTATCAGACTTGCATAATCATTGATTTGTCTGTAGAAAAGACAATATATTGTTGATAATGTTGATAGTCCCATCAGTAGTTGTTTAAAGTTTTATAGATAAGAGGAAAAACAAGAAAAAGTAGAAATTTTTAGAAAATCTCCAATAGCAATGTTGAGGAGAATATAAGGAAAAAATAGTTGTGATAGATTATTGAAAAAGTGTGAGGGCGTGAGGGGTGGGGAAGACATGATGGGGATCTTTGCCTTGCCCGGGGCACGCACAAGAATCAAGGCCCTCGTTTGCTTTGAAGGCCCCACATGAGTCAAGCTTATTATAGCGAGTATTTTGTAGAAGCGTGCGAGCTCGCTCTGACCGAGGTGAGCAAGAATAAGAAGAAAGAGTAGGAGATGAATGAAGAGTGGGACAGCGATAGGAAGAGAGCCTGCAGACTCGCATTGGTCTTTATTCTTTTTTCCGCTCAAGCTCATGCAATGTCCGTGGACGAACCTGCCTGCCTCTCTACTGTCTTTCTCACAGAGGATCTTTATTTGCGATCTTTTATTCCGCAAACTGCAGAACGCTATGCGCATGCATCTAATGCCTAGTCAAACACTGCAATCCTTCCTTTTTACTAATTTTATCCCAACCCTTACTCGGCGTAATTCAACATAATTTCACAAAATTACTGTGACTTTTTTTGGGGAAGTTGTATTGTTTACTTCTTGTATATACAAGCATTTCAAAGAATAGTCAAAATCAAATGAGTATTTTCATAAAACAGTCGTACAAGCTTTGGAGCTCATATGTGAGTTCATACATTCTTGCTAGTTCTCTACGTCTCGTTCATTTTCAAGATTTATGTTAATTATCCTTTTAATACCATCGTCAGATACTAAGTTAAAGTTGCAAAAAAGACTAATTAAAAGTGCAAATTCGCACCTTGCAAATAGAATTAAAGAATTATTTTAGGTTTGAAAAATCACAAGATTTATTTCAGTTTCGAGTAACCGAGTGATATTATTTATTAACAAAAATGATAGGACAAGAGAAAAAATGAAATATGAAAATAAATGAGTAAATGTATTAATGAAAATTGCGTAATATTCGGGGATAAAAAGAAAAGTGAATTGATGCCATTACCTGAAAAGAACCTTTTAGCGTTTTGCGGAAAATCTACAAGAAGTAAGGTTAGTTGCGCGAGTACATTAACCCCTGTGGCTATTGAGAGCTAACTAACTATAGAGAAAGATGGAAAGAGGAGAGAACTTTCTCCGCTTGGTTCAAGCGAAAGTGAGAGGGCCCGCGAGCTGACTCCAACTGACTCCTTCTAATGCTCTTGCTCTGCTACTCTGCTGCTTTCACCAAGCGATCCGATGCACTCTGTGCGAAGTAAAAAGTTCACAAAAAATTCAACAATTCTGCATAGCAAAAGATCGATTCTCTCTATTTTACAATAGAACCTTCAACGCAATTAGACTTATTCTTCCCTTCCATTCAACATGCTCATCATCTTACTTTTCACTATCTCATTATATTTTATCACTTTTATTTTACTATTTTATTGACAATGAAAACTTTAATAGAGAAATGGTTTAAGCTCGTCATACAACATACTTCATGAAATCATTGTTTCCATGGATCCTGAAATAGAAGCGACTATTTGCGTTTTTCAGATGCGTTACTTTGATCTCGTACTTTGAATTATGGCGACTGTTTAAAAAGCATAATTATACAAATCATTTATTTTTCTTTGTGAACAAATATTAAATATTTTAACCTGAACAATTAAAATTAAGTACATATTATAGTTACACAGAACTATTTTTAAAATTAATTTCTAAAATTTGCTTGGTTCCAGCAATTGCCAATGAGAACTTTCTTAGTCTATTTTGACGATAAAGGCAACTTGCTCACCTCTCAATAATAATTGTGGCACATGTCTTTCCAAGGTTTCCGTTTTCCGATTTCTTTCCTTGACGATTATTTTATGATTAGCATCCGAGTGAGGCTCTGCAGCTCTTATCGAACATCCTATAACCCATACAAAAATGATAGTCTTTATTATATTATTATAAAATCATTTTCAATACATCTTATATTTTTGTATTTATACACTTAAAATTTACGATATAAAGTATTTTAAAAAGTTTATAATTTAATGGAATAAGAAATAAACCAGCAACTGCTAAGCCCATAATCTTATAAAAAATTTAATGTGAGTAAAAAAGAATGTGGTTTTAACATCTATAAGAATCTTTACAAAATATCACTATAAAGAGCATTAACATTTAATAACTGCAGAAAAATGCATCAATTTTTAAATAGTGTAATAAAATTCGAAGTTTCGAAAAAGAATTGTCAAGGTGTTAGAACGTAGAGGGTAAGATAGAAGGAGAGAGAGAGAGAGAGAAAGTTCAGAAAAGAAAAGGTCAACGCCCGCTTATGAAATCTCGGCTAATGTTGAGAAACGTGAGAAAAATAGCGTATAGGAAAAGCAACATATAGATCTGGGGTAGGATTGAGTTGAGCTCCGAAAAAGCTTGTCAAGTAAGGAGGAGGGGAAGAAGAAAAGAAAAGCTACACGTGCGCGCTCAGCAATCGATAAAAGCGTTGGTCTTGAAGGTCGGTGGTTGGCATCACTGAGCCAACGCTACTTATATTAAGTTCTCTGTATCAACGACCTTTCCAGCCCTCTGCTTATTACGTCACCACCACGCAAAACCCTGAACTCTTATATATGGAAAAATAAAGAAAGTGAAAGAAAAAGACAGATTAAGGGAAACGAAAAGCCGTGTCGCACAAACTAAGATATATACTGGATTTGTAAATACATCTCTTTTAATATTTGCATTTATATTTTTCAATTCCATTTAAATATTTAAATATTTGATGACCTGATTAGTCAATCGTATATTTCCAGAGTTGTTCACAGTTTCTTAAAAATAATTTATAAATATTATTTAACTTTATATAAAAATTAAAATAGATTTGACTAAAATCTAAATAAATATACATATTTTTTTAATTTAAAAAGATTTAGAATTTAGAAAATTTAGAAGTTTTAAAAAAAGTTCTAAATTGAAATAATTAATTCCAGTAAACACGGAAAAGCTTAAAAAAAATAAATGTTAAAATTAATAAAGTGCAGATTAACAGAGTATATCATAACTAATGTGATGAAGAAGTAAGAAAAGATGTATGAACACGTAGATAGATGAAAAAAACCCGAAAGTGGTCAAGAGCACGAGGGGGCACGTGGATCTTATATCGAACGTAATACCACTAGGTAGTCAAGGTCGGTCATTGCCCCTCGAACCACTAGGGGAAACTCCAAACACCTTCCGTAATGCTTTCGGTGCCGACCCCTTGTTCGATGGTTTGCTCACCCCTCTTTCCCTCCCTTTCTCTCCCCTCCTCAGCTTTCCTTTCCTCACTTATTCCTCTTTTCTTTGCTCCTTGAATAAAATGTCTTCACTTGAGGTGGATCATTTGTAATTATAACTTTTTTTCTAATTTCATAATCAACAATAAAACTGTACACTTTATCTAGACTTTATCAACACTAACTGAGAAAAGAATATTTATTATTGATTAAAGTTATGGCAAGATCTGCAAAATACTTTCAGACCATGAAGGTTTATGTATAAAAAAGCTCGTTTTTAAGGTGGTTCTATGAAAATGTCATTGAATGCGGACATTTACAAAAAAAAATGTAAGTATTATCATTCTACAGATGCCGACAAATTTTTTAGTATTGTTTTCAATACAGGTTGCCACAACATTTTTGAGTAACAAAATTCTTGAAAATGTATACTTTTACTCGTAAATATAGTAGAACCATGTGCTTTGCATATATAAATTTCCAAAATTAATACCGAAATCGAATGCGGAGAAAGTTCAGAAAAGATGTGGTTAGAGTTCAAGCTTCAAGCTTTGGAAATGATATCATAAAAAATGTATGGAGCCACGAAAATTTTCGAGATAATTGATTGATTAATATGAAAATCCGTGTAAAAGTACTGGGATAGGTTAGGTTGGCGTAATAATACGTCAATATACGTCATAAATTCCGTTTTGAACACGTCTATGAATAACAACGTAAATTATATGCTTGAACATTAAACAATTCTCTGTGTAAAATTAATTTTTTTTATGTAATACACTATTTAATTGTCTTATATTTAAAAACTGAATTTTATGAATATTAATAACTTAAGTCTAATAAGACAATTTTAGATTGTATCAGTTGGCTTGAGAGTCTTCATAGAACCACCTTAAGTTCACTTTGAATCTATTATTTAATAATCTTGAAAAAGCAAACTACTGATAAATTAGAGTTCATAAATTTGTATGAAACTGAAGAATTTTAATGTTTATGAAGAGAGTATAAAATTGTAAAAGTTTTTTTTTAATTATTTAAAAAAATATAATTTCTAGAATTATCTATAAATTTTTTTTTCTAATTGATTTTTGCATATAATTTATTCACAGTTAATATTTAACTCATAGTTTGTAAATTTCTCTCACATCGCACATTTAATCATAATCAATAAAAATAGATACAATATTTTTGATTAACTTTTTTCATACAAATTCATACCCTTTTTTTTTAATAAAAATAAGGATTATTTAGACTAATTTAAATTATCGCTAGCTTCGCATTTTCGTGCAAAAACTAATTATTATAAAAATGACATGGCTTTATTATAGATGACCATCTTTTAGATAGTTCCAAAACTTGTGAAAAAGCAAGGAACGAAAAGTCTTTAGTAAATACCAAAACAGATACTGGTATATTCTTATCTGCAGTAATATTAATAAATAAGCATTTTCATTAAAACTGAAAAATATTCGAAGTTCTTCGAAATAATCTACCTAATTGTTTTTCATGTACATTACTAGTTTAGAACAATACGCTTATACTAGCGCTACGCAGTTTCCTTTTTTCCTAAAACAATTGCTTATCGTGACACTTAATGGGAGCAAATGCAATGACGACAAAGTAGAAAAACGGACAAAATATACGGCCCCGTTCAGACAACGACATCGTTTTTAAGTAGAGCGTATAGGTATAATATATGAGTCAAGGTCGGGCCTTGTATTTTTTAAAAATCCATCGATGTTCAGACTTTATCGTGGATTGTTTTAGTAACACTAAAAGAATCTTTATCACTTGAGTAACCGTAAAAAATAATAAAACAATTACTACTAATCTTGGTAAAAATGAAGATCAACTTAAATTATATGATAACTCCAATAATATCTCTAACAATATTTAAAATGTTGGTATGAATAATTTTAGTTTTATATAAAAAAGTTTCAGTATAAGCAAAAACCTCTTTTCAAGCATCAAGCATTCCATTTCGAAAAATCCTGAATAAAGATTTAAGATCACGATACTGCACTAGTCAAAATCCGTAGACTATTTTCTATTTTACATTTTTTATTTGTTAATGAATTAAAGTTTTTTAAACTAATTTAAATATAAGTAAACTCATATTCAATAATGATAGTACATTGAAATAAAATAGTTCTAATCATCAAAATTATCAATAAAAAGTGACTTTATTTTTAGGTTAATTGTATCTTTTCTGTTTTTAATATATGAATTTTTTTAGTTAAAAGTTCTTAATGACATTTTTTTAAATCAATAAATATTCTTTAAACTTTTATGTTTTATGAACCGTAAATGCTGTCATGTACACAAATTGTTCCCACAAAACTCCATGTTAAACTTGTAGAAATATGAACGTTAATAACTTTTCTCACTAGCCCTCTAGCTTCATAATAATTTAACTGAGTAAGTTTTAGGCTAAATAAACCAGTATACGAAGTTTCACTCAAATCTGAAAGGTAATTCTATAAGCGTGAGTACTACCTCAATAACAAAATCATTATTCAATTTTTTATTTTTATCCGTTCTAATGTTATGTCAATTAAAACTTACGTATCTAAAATATAACAAAATATAGTATGCTGAATTTTCTAATTTTGGAAATTACAAATAACATCCTATTTTTATAATTTTATTACATACTTTTCGAAATCTCGTTGAAAATTTTGAAAGGATTTCTTTCAAAAGGAACGATACTGTTTATAACTTGAAATTGTTTAAAGCTTTTAACACTGTTACTGTGATTTTGTATCTAATCAGATATCGAAGAGCCGGAAATATTATATGACCAAAAAGTTCTAGTGAATAGAAATTTACACAATCATTATTAAATTGACTTACCTATTCATGTAGAAAAATATGCTTACGGAACTGTTCAATCTTGCTAATGGAATACATGGAATCCATATATGTGATTCTTTTTACAATGGATGAGTTTAAAAAACTTTTGTAATGCATAAGTTACAGTATCTCAGATACAATACTTAATGGATACCACTTGATAGACGTTGAATCTAAATAAATCGAATCGAAATATTCATTTGTAACACTCTAACCTCAAAAACACAACTTTGATATGATTTGTCGGCACTCGTGCGATAAAAAATACGGTTTGAAACTATAGTATTCGCTTCGCTTGAGCGAAAAACGTCACACGAGGTGAATAATCTACTTACTTCCGCACTCGTGTTGAAAAGTACTTTTTTCATCTTTTTAAACATTTTTCGTTTCGTGAGATATCAAATTTTATTTTACAAGGCTACTTGTTTACATCTAGTAAAAGGACACTGGAAATATAGATTATGGATGGTTATAATGCTCGTCGGAATCTGAAACGCGCTACTTTTCGTAGGGGGCATCGATGGAATAATTTATATCATAACAGATTTTTATAATAATTATAGTCGCATCTCCACCTCCATAAGTAACACACTTATAGTGTGTTTCAGATTCCGACGAACACTAGTCGCATCGAAAACTAACACGATTCGCTAGATTGTGGCGAAGACTAGCGCGTTCCAGTATTTGTAGGAAAAACTAGAAGAACGTTTCGTGATGTTGCCACGAAAACTTATAATACATCTTGGGAGAGTACAAGAAACAGTAGCATCATGTATCTAGTAAACCATTTGATTTTATTCTTAATAAAATTCGCGTCTTTCGAGATTTAGAATAATAATTCTAATTTATTCATATTCGAGATTTAGAATAATAACTCTTAATTTATACTTTTTTTTTATATTTTTAGAGTTTCAAATATGCATTAAGTAATACATACAGTAATAATATTTAACGTTGCTAAGAGTACAAGAGTTAGAAATCTATGTTACCGACCCTATTTGTTAGTTTTTAAAAAAATTTATTGTGAAAGTTGCGTTGGTAATGTAGAAAATCATGGTTTTCTTGATATTCACTTTAAAATTTTCTATGATGAGCTTTGTATAAGGCAAAAGATAAATAATTATTGATTTTTGTATATTAGCGTGGTCATCGCTAATGTATTAATTTTCGTTGCAATCTTGCGATTTGTACTAGTATTCGATGCAAACTCGTGAATAATGCTAATTTTCGTGGTGGTTTGGCGAATCGTGCTAGCCTTTACGAGGAAGCAACGAAATCGCTCTTTTTCAAATTTACCAGTTAATCTAGACCAGTTAATTATTCTCAAGAAATCTTACAAAAATTATTAGAATATTGTCCTAGCAGTAAATCACGAATTCGGCTGAAAAAAAAGTTCGAAAATATGTTTAGATATATGGAACCAAAAAAATGCTGCAGTAATACAACAGAAGGTTTCGAGAAAGTTGCTTTACAAACATTCATAGTTTTTTTTTTTAATTGTTTTCATAGAAAATAATATTAAAAATCATCATAATTTGATTTTCTTAGAAAAATAAACTTTACTACATCATATCTAAAAAGATGTCGGTAGTAATCCGATTAGGCAACTTACGGCTTGTTAAGTAGTAGTAGTAGTTGCAGATATTTATTCAAAATATTTTTAGACGTACAAAGATTGTTTTCCTTTAGTGCCCACCTTCTCTTTATAATTTTTTATGATATATGCACTTCGGAAAAATGATCAGTATTCTAAGGGAACTAACGAAGAAGAAAAATATTTGGTAATATTGTAGTATTTATTCCAAAGAAGTATAGATATAGAAAAATAAGAAAAATATTCATTAAAAAATATGAATATTTTGTCTATTAATATTCTTAAAAAAACTACAGTAGGACATGATACACTTGTACAATTTGTTTTCAATTATCGCATTATAATTTAGCATAAATAAGATAGGTGATAATATAGCGAAGTACAATGTAAGAACGCCTTTACAATGAGTTAGTTTCGTTCATGGTCATGTACACAAGTAAAAATGAAAAATATAAACTTGATATATCGCGCGTATTTCGATCGCGACTTTTCAGTGTAAGTTATTACCTACAGCTTCGAGAATAAACGAAACATCCAATGCCAAACACATTTTAATTCGTTTTGCCTATGATTTTCTTACTGAATTTTGAGTTTTCTTACCTATATAAACGTACTCCAACTCTTGATTTTCTTTGAGCATCAGTAGATATAATATTACGCGTCAAAGTGAAATAATTTTGTTGGGAATAGGTATTAGAAAATAACTTACCCAAAGCTGGTGCTTTCCTTTTAACTTTTCTACTCCAGGTTTCAAGGCAATCTTCAAGAGCAAGGTTCCAATGTCTGTCGAAAGCCGCTATGTAAGCCTCCACGTGTCCTCTTATACCAGTTTCATTTCTCGTGTAAACCTATAAGACGAAAATAAGGAACAGCTGTTTTAGAATTGCTTGTATAATTGTAAACTGATGAGTGAAGAAAGTAAATGAGAGTGAAGTAAGTGTAACTACCGCTATCCGTCATCTATTTGGCTCATTACACAAGAAAAATAGAGCGATTCAGCGCGATTTTTTGCCATTATTGACGAATATCAATACAACAGCAGTTGAATCAATTGCATTGAGAATAGTTGTTATGTAGAGACGAGATAGTGTTCGCGCTGTGCTGATACGCGGAAGTGTAGTTGCCGACGCAGCAAGGCCTTCGTCAATGCCTTTTGGCGCTCACTCATGCGCTTTGCGTGTGCGTTTGTGTCTGTCTACGTGTGTTTACGAGCGCTGCCTTCATTATAATGAAATCCGACGTTAGCCCGTCCGATGCTTGTTTTCTTTTCTTTACTTTGCCAATTTAAGCAACGTCACTCTCAGACTAAATATTCGTCGTTTGATAAAAACATTATTATTTAGTTAATTAATTGCAAAAATAGAATTAAATTTTACTTTTAAATCTTGATCACTATTTACTTGCAAAAAGATACAAGCACTCAACAAGCGCGATATTTTTCATTGTGGCCTTGAAAACTTCATTTGAAGGTCGAAAATGAAATGCTTTGCTTTAAGGGCACACGAACGGCTTTGAATCATTTCACGAAGGTTGATGAATCAATTGATTACTTCGCAATATAATATTATTATGAGATCGAAAAGGCCTGCTCTCACTACTAATTAGCTGCTGTTCTTGCAGATTCTTCAATATTTAGACTTTAAAGATTCTTTTGTTCATTAATTCTTTCAATTGTCATAGACTTTTATGCGTTCTGGTATTTTAACATTTTGTTTTTTGCATATTTCATTGCTTTTTTTTATATTTTCCTCTAACTTATCATTACGATGTTGTTATACACTCATTATAAGTACAAAATCGTTACATTTTTTTAGATAGTATCATAACGAAAAAAAATTATTTACTAGTTATAGCAGATATAAAACTTCATATGTATGTTAATATTTTTGTTCAACTGTCGAAATATCTAAACTTTTTACACATTCTAAATTAAGATATACTTAATATGATTTAACGAAAATAAAAAAAAATCATTACCGATGATTATCGTCGGCTGTTCATAAAGAAGATGAAGTCTGTATTACAAACTATAATAACTTTTGTTCATTTAGAAAATTTTATGAATGAACTACGATATTGCAGAATTTTGTTGTAAAAAACGAAAGTGCAGTGAGCTGTACAGAAAAACATATATGTATAGTGGAAAATATAGTCAAGGCTAAAGAGGTCGTGAACCTTAGCAAAACAGTGACCTCGCCTCTGACTCTTATTCCAGGCAATGGCCCACGCGCCAAACATGTTTCTATGCCTATTCTTTCGATTGGGGCTAAGGGCGCGTTCGTCTCCATGGCTACGAACGTTAACCTTATAACGGCTTCCAAGCTTCAAAGAGCTTGCGAAAAATCATTTTCCTGAAAAACTGTGCCAACCGATTCCCAAATTTTTGTTATAAGCAACGCGCAAATTCAATGGTGCAAACACTTATTAAGATAGACCAAACACATCATCATTTTTAATTCTATATTAATTAGATCTACTACCTTTATTCTAGTTTTATTTTCCATGTAGTTGTATAGAACTGCTAAAGGCCCGAACATTTTCTGCATTCTACTAAGAACATTTTTTTCAGAATATTTTGATTGCTGTTCCCTGGTAGATGCTATTGGTGGTTCTGAAAATAATTTATTCTATATTAATTATTATAAAATATTTTTTCGCCTTTAAAATTAAATTAAAAGTTATTTATAAAAAAAATATGGTGACAAAATTTTAAGCTGAAGCATGTTAAAACATGCCACGGATTAGTCAAAAATGTTACAAATAGTTTTGTTTGTTACTGATGTTTTACTAAGTGATTTTTTTACTAAGTGCTAAAGTAAAGGTACTCGTTTTTTATTGTTGTTTATATAATAATTGAACCAAAAGCTTTATTGTATTAGAAGTTAAGGTGACATTAAAGTAAACTATGTGAAACTACATAAAATAGCTTTTAGTAATGGTGGAGTATTTTGGCTTATTTTATTAATCTTTTCGAACAATTTAGTTTTTGATATTTTACTTTGGCAACAACTTCAGACGTCCTCTTTATTTTTCTAAAAAAAAATTTTTTCTAGAACAAAATAAAAATATTAACTTTTGTGATGTTGATTACAATTATAAGTTTAAAATTTGGGTCTTGGATATGTTAACTTCATTTATAAATCGCAAAAAAAAATTTTCAATAACTATTTTAGAATATTTTAAATATTACATAAAAATACATTGCATAATGTCAATATGACATGTCATCGAAATAGTGTTTAATTGCCCGCTAGCAAAACGACAAAATATGCAATTTGTGTTGTGTAAAATAACATTATACTATAGCATTAGGTCAGTTGAAATGTGCCGTTTATGTATCATGCCAATTGGCTTTCTCCATTTCATAAACTTTCATCCACTGGCTACGTCGGTAGCGGCAGCGTAGCCTTGCAACTCCCGCTTCTTTTTCACCTTTCCTCGTCTTTCTTCTCAGAGAGACTGAACGCTTCCCGACACTTTCACTATCCTTCAATATTTTTATGCGATTTGAACAAAACTAAGCTCATTTGAGATTTATTGTTAATTATATTATCATTAATTAATTATTAAAACTACATTTAATTTAATTTAAAAAATTACAAATTTCTATCAAAATGTGAAACCATCACATCTCATCTTGCCAGATATAATTTTGATTTCTATATGACCATTGAAGCTCTTTTAGAACAATTTCTTTGTATTTTCGACATCATAAAGAAATCTAGCATTTTGTTAATTCACTATTACGTGATATTATCGTTGTAAATACTTTAAATCTACTATTCTTTTTAAAATTCAAATCAATTTACTTTATTTATGAAAAATTTTTATGGAAATATTAACTGGTTATAAATAATTAGATATTATAAATAAAAGCTAGGCCCAGAACAAAGTAAATCTTTAAATATTATATATTTAAATGAAAAAAAATTTACTTGTGATGTAATGACGACAGAAATCAACAAATTTAATTTACGAAAGAATTAATTAATATTCTTGAATAATTTTAAACGTAACTCAAATAGATTTGCATAATGTATAAACCTTGTAATATATCAACTGTTTAAGGTTTTATAGCCCATATAATAAACAAATAAACAAATAAATTAAAATAACTGATTTTGAAGAATTTTTAAGCTATTTTAAGCAATTTGCTGAAATATGTAAGTGTTCATTTTAAAGTTATTTTACAATAATTTACACTAAGAATAATCATGCTTTTTTTATTCAAATATCTATGTACATTTAAAAAACTTTTTTTATATACATGTATGAAAATTGTAAAAGTACTTGATGGTTTACTGGCTATACGACAAAAATAGTAAAAATTTATTCAAAATTTCGAAATTTTGGAAATATACTCTTTTTGATCCCTAAAACGTGTTATCTCAAAAAGACTTTTCTCCATACCCTATGGCCGCAAGTGCCACTTTCGCTCTCGGCTCGAAAACGCGAATATGGTATTTTTGACGCGGGTATGGTGAAAAATAGTATAGCAACTCGGGGATAAAGAGAGCCACCCCAGAGCACATGTTTGCCACCCTCGCCTTTGGCTCGGGTTACACGTGCTCTGGACTGGCCAACTCTTTACCTCCCTAGTTGCGTAATATATTTTAATAGCAGCTTCTTAACCATTAGTAGTATAAACATTATTTATAAACATTATTAAATAGATAATCAACTATAAGTTTGTAAGTATAAGTACTATACTATAAGTATGTACTCTGTACTTCTATAGTATAGTATACTTACTACACTATGTTTGTACTATACTTAAGTATAGTATTTGTTTGTTTATCTGCAAACATATTGATGAAAAGTTTGCACGATTAATCAACTCTAGAATTTTTTATTTAATGAATTTGTCAGGCCTCAATAAAATTTGTATTACTTTTGTGAAACATATTGTTTTTGAAACTTTTAATAGAGTTGGAAATTTTAACTTGCTAGACTTCATTTGAAACTGAAACTCCAAAATGTCAAATGGTTAACAAAATAAAAAAAATTATTATATAAATTACTTAGGAAAAGGCGATGTAATTTTATAGTTTTATAAATTTTTTTCATATTTTATTTCATTAAAATTTTTCATATTACTGTTGAAATATCGAAGGTTTGTAATTTGAATTTTACCAGCAAAATTCAAATGCGCTTCGTGCGTACTATTTTGTTTTTGAGGTTCTGAACACTATTTTTCACTATGATATAGTATTAATTAGTTTAAATGATAGATTAGATAGATACATTCTTTAAGCAAAAAATTAAATGTTTTTATTCTATTTTAATTATTTATAGTTGTTCTATAAATACATGAGTTTCAAAATTCAAATCTATCACATTTTCAATCTAAAAAAAAATACAATATTCGCGTTTTTTTTTCAAACATAACCAATCACATCGACTTCCGGTTATCATTTTTTAAAGATTCTACATATTTAGTAGTATTAAACAGTTACATAAACAAGAACTTCAAAACAAAATATACATAATAAAAAAAGTCTTGTACGTAAAGTTATGCGATTGAATCTTCATCAAATAAAATATTCTCAGAAAGATGATAAATTAGCTATAAAAATATTGTTTAAAAACAATAGTAAGAAAATTGCATGTACTTGCAGATGATCCCCAGGTTGAGAATCGTACTGGGTTCAACGTCCTGACGGGCAGCGCACCCAAGCCGCAAGCGAGCGAGCACCTCTCCTGTAGATACATCGAGCTCTCTCTCTCTCTCTCTCTCTCTCTCTCTCTCTCTCTCACACACACACACACACACACACGCATACACACATCATGCACACACGTACATATACGTGCACATTTTCTCTCTATCTCTCTCGCTCCCTTTCTCCATGATACGGCACACAGTGCAAACTCTCTTTTGCTCTTTCTCCCTGTTAGCAGCAGCATGTTGGTGCGCGTGCAACTAGTCGCTAGGGTACAGTTACTTGAGCAACTTGGGGCCCTTTGGCCCTTCAGCGCACGAGCTCCGCCTACACGATGGCATTGTACTTACATCGCCCAGTGTGCATAAGTTATCTTAAATGTGAAATACTCAATGCGGAAAGTCACTTCTTAATATTTTTTCCACCTCTCTTCATATCCCTTTCGTTAGCTTATATTTCATCGTCATTAGTAACAAAACCGATATCAAATTAAGTAATTCATATAATTTAATTGTATTTATTTTCTTTTGAACGTGTGGCTTTAAAATATAATAAATTAAATAGTTGTAAATAGTTTCTATTTATATATATAAAAAATTCCCAGCCTTTAAGCATTTTATGGAAAATTAATTAATAAATCAAAAATGTCTTAAGAGATAATTTTTTAAATAAATCTTTAAATTAAATACTTCGTTATAATTTGTACTTTTATTATTAACGTTTTTACTATCGTAACTTTGTACCATCACTTACAATTTCAATACATCGAACGCATGTTCCCAGATATTTGTTTTCTTTCTTTCTCATTTACCTTCGTTTGTTTCAATGGATTATATGAACATTGAAAGTTATGAAACATTTCCATGATACATATTTTGAGTCAAGTTCAACGGTCCTGCAAAAGTTTATGAACTTAATTTATACGGAAGAAAATCATAATTTATCTTCTTATTTTCCGCATTCTGAATTCACATGTTGTGATATGTTGGCAAATTATTTTTAATATAACGATTAAAGATGACAATTACATATTAACTGTTAATTTATAAATAGCAGATGATTATTTTTTATTTAAAATTTAAAGACAATAGTTTACCATTCAATACAGACCACAACTAAGTTGAATTTGTGGGATTTCCTCAGTTTCTAGTTCACTGTACGAATAGAATAGCAAGTTTCTTTTTACAAATAAACGATAATATTTTCAAAGAATTACAAATACACAGATAGTAATGCACCTGTAAATTACGTCAAATATATTATTTTGTTTGTTATTTTGCTTTATTTTACTTCAATCGATTAATGACAATTACTCTAAGATGAACATTATATTATTAAACACGGATAAAAATCAAAATTTATTTTATTTTATGCAATCTCATATTTAACAAATAATACGGATACTGCTGATTATTTAATGTTGCCAAATATCAAGAAATAAATATTATTAATGAGATAATATTTTTATCATTTTTACTGGAATGTTTTTTATATTATTGTAAAACAACTTTTTAATCGAGTATTTAATTAATTTAGTAGCTATGCAACTACACTGGCACACACACACACACACACACACACACACACACACACACTAGAGGGTTCACACACTCGCTATGCTCGTCAACCCTCACGTGCAAAAGATAAAAAATTTAAAGTCGCATTTACGCCCCCTGTATTGAAAAATCGTGAAAAATATCGTTCGATACACGTGCGAAAAATAACTCGCGTCGTCGGGCGACAAACCTCTCACGCATGCTAAAATCAAAAGTTTCGCACTTGTATCGGAATATACTATATTCAAAATCCTATTCAAAATTTAAATAAGCATTTATTTTTTTCTTCCTTTAAAAGTATCTTATTTTTCATTTATTAATATTTCGTTTGTTTTACGACAAATGTCTGATATTGATTGAAACGATCACAAATGAACAAAAATAATAAAGAAAGCCAAGCGCTATATTGAATTAGAAGCGATTTTTCGTATTTTATTCTAGTATAAGAAATATATTTATTTATTATTTATAATTGATGATATACTAAACAAATTTTTTTAATTTCAAACCTATAGAAATATATCAGTGACTATTTATAATAGTCTTTTAGCCTTAAAATTATAAGAGAAATAATTCAATTTTACATAAAACAGAAAATAATTATTTTTAAATAATAAAAATTTATATAAACTAGCGATTGAAAAAAATAACGTTTTTATTATATGATTATAAATTTTCATTGACTCTGCAATATAAAGTAAGCACCACAAACACCGTCATATTAAATACAATATTATACTAATAAAATATTACGCTGTTAGTTTTATTAAGTTTATTCCTGTACAGATTTTGCTTTACACATATATTACTATGTTGCTATTTTAATTCTTTTTTATTGAAGTCGCATTGAAGTATGTAGTAATGATGTAATTATTCACAAAACATGTGAAATAATTATTTCAAAATAATGTTAGCTTATTTTTATTCGTTTAGTACATGTAGACTTTATATAACGTTCATATTTTATCGTGCAAGTTTCTTTCTAGCGATATTACTGATTTAAACAACAAAAAAAATCAAAATATTATAACAATAAGAATTAAAACAAAAACAGATATTCACGAGTGTCGAAAGTAATTCGGCAGTAGATTGAAGCTATGAATGTGTAGCATAATAGACACAAAGAGATCGTGAGGGACTTGTTACATCCGGACATCGACCTCAAGGTAATATCTGCAGTTTTTCTCAATTATTTTTGATTTGCTTAAATTCTATTCAATTCGGAATCTGTTTATCGAGAATTAAAATAGCACATTAAATAACGTAAAAATATTTAACGATTAGTTTATAAAAAAATATTTAATGAAAACGACAGCGAACTAAGAAAAGAGAAATAGAAGCGATAGTGTTTGATCGTTTTACAATAACAAACATATGAGAAATAAGAAGAAACATGTAGATTTGTATAAATTGAAAAAGATTGGGTTTAGGAAGCTTGTATAAATGCGGGAAAATTATTTTCCTATGGCTGTCTCGCTTTCGCTTGTCGGGCACTCGCCTCCACTAGTCTCAGTTGAGGTCGACGCCCGGGCGTAGAGCGTGCAACAAGTGCTGCACTTTACTAGCGGCTAGCAGCTGCCATACTTCGTAGCTCTCGTATATTCGCCATCTTGCAAGCTCGTTCAACTTAGCCATAGTTCAGACCCTATGGGTGAATACAACTGCTCTACTGGATCAGGAATTCGTTATTTATCTACATTTGGCAGCCGTCCAGCAACTGCTTAACCCACTCCCAAAACTAAAACCCATCCGCTTTAACTTTAACCTTACTTATATAGAACATTTCTCTACATAAATCTATACCTTTAACGTATCTCACGCAAAATTTTTACAAGCCAGAATATATTGATTATTAATAACAAGAATTTTCGTTTTACATTTTGTTTTTGGATTATTAAAATATGAAAATATTCACCGAATTAATCAATCATTGAAGAACAATCTACGTTTCTGTCAACCAGCAATTTAATATTTATATATAAATATATTAAACAAAACTATATAATATCAATCAATAAATTAATCAAAATGATTTGATAAACTTTATATTTTAAATTAACTTGAATTATTTTACTAAAAAAAAATAATATTGAATGTTTTTATAAAAGAACGTAAGAATATATGAAATAAATTGTGTATAATAAAATAAAGTCGGTCTGAACCTCGGTCTGGACGTCAGACTAATCGAATCGATAATTAAAGAAAAAAATACTTTTTATATATTATAATAACTCCCATATATATATAATTTTTCTTTTAATATGTTTCTTAATATCAAAATATAAATAAGAACATTATCTAGTACATACAGTTGTGTCCAGCATATGGATAAAACGAAGAAAAAAATTCGTGCTTGTTTTTTTTTCATCATTTCATATAATATACCCGATGAATGCGCATTAATTTCATTTAGTTATATTGAGCTAATAAAATCAATGGAAAATTATATTTTACATAACAAAGTGTCTACCTTTTCTAGAAGTACACAAGTTTTTCGTTCAAAATTAACGAAATTCAATTTTTTTCCCGCGGAACTATACGTTAACCAAATTTAGGATTAAATATCTTTTTAAAATGCGCGATAAGTGCGTATTGATTTTTGATTGTATATAATATCTCAGAACCAATATTCATTTGTTATTTTATAAAATAAACAATTAGCCTAACTGTGATAATGAACATTTAACAGGCGGTGAAGTAGGTATATAAGATAAAAATTTGCTTGATTTGATTGTTCCGGATAGATTAATCTCTATTTCGGTTGGCGTAAATTGCAGCTATATATAGTTTGAAAAATCAATTGAACATAATCAAAGAATGAAAAGAGGGAATACAAATTTGTTTAGAGTATAACTTGTAAGGCGTGTAAAGGCGGTTTTCCGTAAAATAATCCTAATAAGTACGTTTTATCTTTGTACAGGGTATAGTATCTTTTTTCGTACGTAGGAAGGGCAATGTTATTGTCACCGGCATTATAACCTCTGCTGCATACGTATACGTGCAATGTCGCGAGTATTTTACCTTGATGGGAAAAAAGCCTTCGAGTTGAGCTCTCTCCTTCCTTCTTACTTTGCGTGTCACTTCTGCTTGGCTGAAGTATGCACAGCATAAGATGAAAAAAGTAGAAGAAGAAAAGAAATTAGTCGAATATCAAGTGAAAGAGAGGCGGGTGGAGGGGGGAGATGTATACCTTGTTTGCATGGCCTTTCAGTACGACGGACTCGAATTTGCCAAGATTATCGTAAATCGGGGCCTCGGGCACTGGAACAGAAGCTCTATCGGTGTAGAGGGCCTTCATAGAATCAAACTTATCGCTAAAAGCGTCCGTACTGTCTCCGGACGTCTCGTCTTCGCACTCGGCCATACTGGCATCATACTAGTGCCACTAGCAGACGGCACGAGTCGCGATATATATCGCGCGGGACGCTGCGGCGCCGAAACAGCAAGGCCGCCGCGCGCAGGGCTACATATAGATAGGTATAATATATACATAAGAGCGGCAACACCGCGGGCGGCGACGCGTATTTGCGCGGCAAATTGAAATGTGCGAGCGAAGCTAATAGACGGATAGAAGTGCGGCGGCGAGGATGTTAACCTCGGTGGGCACTGCGCGCGAAAACTTTCTTTCTCGCTCGATTACGTAAAGCTCTGCAGCACAGAGCAGCTAGCTAGTGCATAGAAATGCATCGCGCGCTGCGCCGAGCGAGTTACGCGCACAGGAAGTGAAACAAGCCATGCTAGAAAGAAAGTTTTCAGTCTTTTCACTTTCATGGAAATGTTGAGAGAGCGCTCTCGAGCGGCCGAGCTACTTGGACTTGGCTCTTCCTCCATTCTCCTCTATAATACCTATCTCGTTGACGTGCTGCGCTGCGCACCGATCTCCCGCAATAGTTGACAATCGATGACATGAACGTTTGCTTACTTGTTTCAGCTTTGCCTGCATCAATCGGAGAGGAGCGACTGAGGCGCAAAAGACACGGAGAGAGGAAGAGCGAGAGCAAGATAACAAAGCAGCAGAAGAGGGCCTGCAGGGAGGGAACGCGCGGGGCTGGCTCAGAGGTGCTTTTGGATGTTAGGAAGCGCGGGGGTGGCTAAAAAAGCCCCACCGCAGGCTACGGCTCCCAATGCCGGTCCCCATATCACAGACGCTCACGCTGACCTCCACCCTCGTGCCCAAGGAGGAGTCAAACATGCCATTCATAGACGACGAGCTACTCTGGTGCCCTGACAATGACGGGAAAATGGTTGATCTCACGCAGTGCCTTCAGGTGCGTACGTTCCATTTGCCCCTCTTTCATCCACTCTTTACGTTTCTTACTTAACTATCTGGCCCTCCTTGCAATTCTCTACTCCGAGGTGATAAATCAGGGAGAAGATACTGCCTGCGTAATGTCGACTTGATACGTTTCAGGAGAACAGTAGTGGACAGGCGGTCGAATTTTCGACGATGGAGCTAAACGCCCTTGTCGGCGCTCCTACGGGGCCGAATATTCCACCCGACAACTCCGATGTTATGTCTGCCAATAGTAATGTCAATGGGCCGAGTGGCTCCAACAACAACGACGAGCCTTTTGATACGCTTGACACTTTCTTAAGAGAATTGCAAGCAGACTTGGCTGAGGCTAGTCAACCGACTTCAACAACAGCAACACCATCCAGTTCTTGTAAGCGACAAAGGTATAACATCGCCGCAGCAAATCCTTTACTTGCAGGTATATAACAAACTATTCCTTAGCACTCACTTTTTTCTTATTTTTTCATCTTATTTTGATGTTTTTATTATTTTTAGAAAAGTTAGCAACACCTTCGACGCAGGCAGCCGCTTCATCCATTTCGTATACATCTAGGGCAGAAATTAAAACGGAAAACATTCAGTCAGAACCAAGTAAAGGTATGAGCATTTAAAATCTGTACATACAACAAATTACACATAATTTATTTTATAAGCAATGGTGGTAATGTAGGATACGAATATGCTCGTCTCTGCCTTCGGTAAAGTAGATATCACTAATGCTTATACGTTTGTCGGTAACGTAGATATGCCACTAACCATACGTAACTATAGAAGCTACAGCCGGCAGGAAATAGTACTAAGTTATCGACCGAAAGTATTCTTCATTATTTGTATCAATGTGGCTATTGTACATTGGATACCTTATGAGCTACACAACGAATGTGTTTCTACATAATTTACATTAAAAGTTTTAATAATTAATATTATATTATATATATTAAATCTTTCGATTTTGAAAACGTATTTATTATTAATTCCAGAGTAAAATACTTGTTATAGTTACATTTCATGCGATCCTGCCAAGGAAATAGCGTTTCCTTTGCGCAGTCCGGAGACATTCATGCACGAAAAATAGGATCGGTTAAATCGCTCAAAATAAGGACAGATTTTTCATCACTTTCTTACGCTATCTTTGATCGCTTATAAGCTCCCGAAAAACCAATATTTTTTAATGAATCAGAGCTTAAAATTTTGCTTGTTTTCATATCATAAATACTTGTAATATAACAGTCAATAGAAGAGACATTATTTTTTAACGAAATAGAGGATGTTTGAGATTAGTTTGTCTATATCTCAAGAAAAAGGGCCTATTTTACAGAAATGCACTGGGCGTCATTTTTAGATACCAGAAATCGACTTTCAAAGCCCCGTTAAAATCCGTTTTCCAAAGGGTGGGTGCGTGCACTCTCCTAGAGAGAAGACATCATTTCAATAGATTTATAAAAAATGTTGTCCATTCCTCCATTTTGGAGCTTCATATTATTAATGATATTCTGAACTTCGTATTTGTTAGTAGGTTTTATAAATATTTTTTCTTGTATTCATTGCTGGTAATTTTGTCTTTGTTAGGATGTACAGTAATTCTATTACTCATGTCTTCTTCTAATCTGCAATAATATAAATTGATTGTTTTGGCAATTTCAGATTTATCTTTTATTAAAATATATTGTATTCATTTTGTATTTGACTAATAGTTATATCCTTTTCCTTTCCTTTTTTGACAAGTTTCAAATTAATGATTCCTCGGATTGTCACTATTTTTATCTATTAAGTTTTTGTCGTGATTTATTTTTGCAACTTTAATACCTTTGTCTAATAGCTTTGTTTAATATTTTAAATTTTTGTATTCTGCCGTTATTATCATATTTTGCTTTAGTTTGTTGTACAAAATTTCTTTTCTTTTACACGAATTGATTATTGCTTTTGTAATCCAGTCTTTTTTTTTAACTTTTTAGATTATGGTTGTGCTTAATTATTTATTTCTTTTTCTATACAGTATGGTACATCTGTTATTAGTTTATTCCTTCGTTTGGATCATACTTTAATTTTTGTTTTTATTATTATATTGTTTTTCGGTAACTATGTACATGATAAATATGAACTGTCGCTCACGGAAGCTTGAAGGATGAAGCTGTTGTTTTCATGTGTATAGGGGCAAATGTGTGTACTATTTCTAATATAGATACCTTGCTTTGAGTACACTTATAAGAATAAGGAACGTCTGACTCTCTTACTGGAAAAGTGGAGTTGTCTCGTTTTTTCGGAAATTATTATTTAAAAAATGCAAATATGTACTTGGTCCGGGAACATATTGAAAAAAATTGAGTTATAGCTTATTCAAGAGAACGAGTGGTAAAAATTCATTTATATGAAATTGCCAATAAGTTAAAAAATAGCTCGTAAAACTGGCTAATGAATGGCTATGATGAAACGATTTTCATCCATTTTTTTGCTATTTCTTAGATTGACGTAAAAAGAAAATATTCGTATTTTATTTACTTACTAATTTTATTTTTAATGAAAGAGCATTAAAGTGCATTGAATGGCTTACAAAAAAATATACACAAATAACATTAACTAATAAATCATTTGTTGTACTCGTTCTGTAAATAATTCAGCAAAACTTATATTTCTCCATCCGATTCTGTCTCTCTCACTCCTTGTCATAACAACATGCCCTCTACTAGCCATTTCCAGACTAGAAAAACTGATCAGATTTAATACCTTTAAAATAGTTAAGAACAAGCTTGTGTTTATCTTTGAAAAACTCATTCTATTTTTCAATCTATTCAATGGCCAAATAATGAGAGAAAAAGCGTTTCATCGAGAGCCAGAAACTGGGCACGAGAGATTCCTATTTTATAGCAAGGTTCTAATATAAATCACCAGTTATTAATTATAAAATATTTTGGATTTCCACCAGGTGCACTTTAGTCATTTCTGTCATGATTACGTAAAGAGGATTGTTCGAAGATAAGAAATAGGCATAGAACCTATTTTGAAAAATATGTCACGTGATTTTTTCCGGGAAGCCACAGATTTGATTTCATTAGTTTCGTTAGTGTGAGCCCGTAGTTATTCATTTAATTTAATTCTACAAAAAGTGGATAATAGTCAGGCGTAAGTATCAGAAGTTTGAAAGTTTTAGCATTTATTGTTTCAGTTATTGTTTCATTTATTTGTCTTTTCAAGGCTTATAGAGGGGTCCCTTCTCTAGTAAGCGACCAAGATCCGTCTGCTTTTTTATTCTTTGATTATATTTTTATTAAAATAAAGGTTTTTTAACTTTATTTCTGCTTTTTTTTAAAGGATTTTTATGTTTAAAGACCACATAACGTTAATTTTCCGTAAAAACCTATTTTAAATACTCGTTTTTGAAGAATTATTTTCTCCAAAAAATGCGCGATGAAAAATACTTGAAAATTCATTTAATATTCTTTTAAATTAAGAAATAGCATATAAAAAGTTTAAATTGGTGGCTGCATTTTTGCAAAATGCAAAATGTCCTTAATGCTTTTGCAGTAGTTTCTTTGACAATAGTTACAATGTTTAGTTAGTTGAGGAGTTTCTAAATTACCAATGGATCTCGGTAAAGTAGGTTTCATTGGGCAATCAATGAAATCAGTCTCTTTCTTTTTGTCTCCTTGTTTTTAAAATTTCACACTTTGTACTATTGTTTCCCACATGTACACAATTATTATCCCTTGTATTGCATTTTTCACTAATATATGTGCAATTTATACACTTCTTAGTGGTATTACTATTTTATGGTTCAACGTAACTGTTAACAATATTTCTATATTTATCATATTATGAAATAAATATAATTTTGATTAAGAAAAGAAGTATTTGATAGACTGGAATTTTCTATATAATTGAGAAATTAAGGTTATAGTTTTCAAAATTGAATTTTAATTTAAAAAAAAATGAATCACTTATTTGTATACGAATACAAATATGCAATGCAGTTGTTCATAAATATAGAGTCAATCTCTGAATAATAGCAGTGGTGCTAATGACCTTTTCTAGGTCGGTACCGTTGCGTTTAATCTGAACTGCATTGCTAAACGATAAGATATGCGATGACCATCAATATGAGCTTTCACTCGACTTGCGGACCTTGCTAGTTTGTACAGGAAATGCCATTGTTTCATTTTTTAAATACCTTGCATATGCAAGTATTTACTTTATTTAAAGCATCATATTTAATTATTGGTGAAAAAAATCATGATCAAATTTTATTTTAAAATTTTGTTGTTTCTTAACATAAATATACTTTTTTAATTCTTATAAGTGATCATTTCTTTTGCGTGGGTCCACTTAACCATTATTGTTATTATAACTAGAATGACTCATCTTTGACGAAAAAAAAAACTTAAATGAGATTTTGAGAAATGTTTCCTACTATCTAAAATAAAATTCTAATACCTGTAATTCTGATTATTTAACATAAACAGCACATTATTGCTCTTGAAGCACTTATATAAAAATAGTACATTTCGACACGGGTGCGGAAGGCGATTATTTAGCGCATGTGACGTTTTCCG